>JAPYZA010002556.1:0-17007 GCA_030522685.1 Eupelmus azureus | reverse complement strand
AACTCTTCATAATTTGAAGATGTCACACTTTTCCTATGCAATATAGTAATTTTTATTATAAACTATATTTGTATTTGTTATACTATTTCTCTCCGTGTGGTAAATAATGTGCTGGCGAGGCTGGATAGATTAAAAAGTTGCGTGTGCGGCTTGGGGCGAGACGCTGGAGCGCCAATGTATTAGGTATTTTATGCACATTCAGCAAATGAGCTTATTTATCAGGCTTATGTGCATATATAAGAGCTGTTTAAAAGGCTTGTTTCGAATGCCGGACTGTAAAATTAGTTTGGGCTAATTTAAAAGTCGAGAGATAATTATTAAAATTAGCACGGTGGCAAGCGGTTAATCTTATAATTGATATTACTATAAATTTTGCTGTTTAACGGGTTGAGCTGAGGTATGGGAAAAATGTAGATAATACATTGTTGCGTTGAAAAACAATTTCTTTGCAGTTTCGAAGCTTTCAACGTTGCATTTCGAATCGGTGTATGTCGTTATTATAAATGCGTTACATTAAGATTATGTGTTGACTAATTCTCTTACGTTTCTTTAACGCACTGAATCATACCTTAAAAAATTTGAACCGGAAATTAAATTTAAGAGACGACTTTCACATGACAGCACAATTTTTCTCAACATAAAATTAAACGTTATCTTTCTCTTTATACGATTCAAACTACAATATTATATGAGCATTTTTTTGCAATATCCACTCCGGAAGTACTTTGCAACCAACCGTAATACCTATCACTTTCTCTAAAAATAGAAACAAAACCAATTTTTCCCAGCCTTAAAATAGACATCAAAAATCGATCCAGCAAGCTACTTCAGCAGTACCTCCTCACAACCAACCACACCACCACCGACAAAAATCTGCATCTCAAAAAGTCCCAGAGCTCCCACTCACCGCCACCTTTTCTTCTTACAACCCAGCATCTCGGCATCTAGATAAAAAGACGTCATTAGTCGCGCGCGCTCGTCGCCAAGATTGCGCCACTTCGATAATAAAAAAAAAAGAAAAATAATAATAAAAAGCAACGAATCCACGGCATTGCGGTATTACGTCGAAGCCAGCCGTGCCAGGCGGCCGAAAATTACGGGATACAGTTTGTTTTGCGATGAAAAAGGCCCGATCCATTTTTCTCGACGAGCCGGCTGTGTGATCCTCCGGATAATAATCGCTCCTCTCTCGCCCCGCCCTCCTCCAATCTCCCGTTGCGATCTGCTCTCGGCTCTGTAATGCCCGCCTGGCTCCGAAAGGATATATACCGCTGCTTCGCGGCTGGGCTGGGTATATACCGCTGCTCTCACCCAGCGGTCCTTCAATCTTCGCTAATCGCTGAAAAGGGGCTTTTCGGGTTGAGGGGTGGGAGCCGCGGCTTCGATAGTTTATTTAACGAGCCTCGGAGAGTTTTAATATCTGTTGCTGGCTGTACGCGCTGTATTAAAATTTTTAATATACGAGGGTGGTTTGTATCGTGAATTTCGATCTTGTAATATCAAATGGTATTTTTTTACGTAACGATCCGGCTTCTGGATGTAATCCGTTGTATTATCGATTTGAATATTAGTCGAACGTTATGCGTCTCATCCAAGTTGACGTATGTATGTATATATATATATACAAGCTCGAACTGTGTAATGCGCAAACTCGCGCGTGTAATGGAAACATGCTCGTAAGCTCGTTTAGTGAGGGTGCAATGCCCGTCGTTGCCGATATTGTTTACGAGAACGTTTGCATTTAGCATTTCCGTCGCGCGGGAGCACAGCTGCGCATTAAGCGCGTAAGCATATAAACGTGAACCTTAGAGTCGCATCTTGCGCGATAAGTTTTATGCCCGCGATCTTGTCTCGAAACTCGAAATTGCTCCAGTAGCCTCGGTATTATTTTACATGGACGGCGTGTAGCGAGCAGCTTTCCGCTGGTTTATCGCTCAACTGTTATGGATTTTTTCTACGAGATTCCGTTGATTGGCATTTGACTGCGGTGGGAGATTAGTATATGCTTGTAAATAAGCAGAATTTGAGATGAAATTATGATCTTGTGTATATGATCTTTATTTATATACCAATCCAGAATACCATTACTTTTATTACATTACCAAAATTTCTTTAATTTTATTCTACCCACAATCCCCCATCACCATCCCCATAATAACCCATCATCCTCCCGAAAAAACGTTCATTAACGTCATCACCACTATATCCCCCCCCCCTGCATAAATTCCCGTTAATCTCTCACTTACGCTACCTCCAGCTTGCGCGCTTGCCCATTGCAGAAACACCCTCAGAAAGCCCTCGCTGCACAAGTGCGCAATAATAATTGATGCGCCGGCACGATCCTGTCGCGCTCCCGCCTTTCTCCAGGCTCTCTCGGTTATTATATCGGTATATATACGGCGCGACCTCGTGCGCAAAGGAGACGAAAGGCGCGAGCGAAGGCCGGCCTGAAGCCACGTGCGCGGGGACACCTTTTACTTATATACCGCGCTGCTTCTCCTTCTTACGTGTATATATACACGGTGGTGTGTTTCGTCACTCGTCATTACGCGAACAATGACGGCGCTTCGGATAGTTTTGCGCAAAAGTCGCATGAAAGGGGGGAGATTTTTTTTCTCTATACGGTTCGTTGCTATCGCTGCGCTTGGGGATTTATTGCTCACGTGTGCTGTGTTTATGTCTCTGATATTTTTCTGACATATGGCTGCGTACGTATGTCTGGGCGCGTTGCTGCGTGAGAAATGAGCAGTTTTTTTCACCAGAAGGCAGATGCGTTTTGCTTTAATTTGAAAACGTTCTCACTGTCGTTAACCTGCTAATTTACTACAATGTGTGTATGCACGCGCGCGCGCGTGTTTATATGCATACACGCAAGAAGCATCAACTCCCAGCCCAGTTCATGAATCATCCCGCTGCTATTGAAAAAAAAGTCTCACAAGTGGAGTTCGTTAAAGGAAAAAGAGCCGAGCGAGTCGGCTTATAAGGCGATAAGAATAATATTAATACGAATAAAGCCAACTATTTAAATATGAAGAATGCGGAAAAGTCTCTGCATATAACAGCGGAAAATAGTGTATACTCTTTCTTATCAAGATTGCAAATCGCGCAGCTACCTGCGCAGCCGTACCTTTAATTAATTAAAAACCCATTCCCCCTCGGCAATCAAAAGAAATCCTCCGAATCGGCCGAATAATCCGAATACCCGAGCGAGCCAGCGCCCCCTAAAGCCCCCCCTGATTTGCATCAGCGACCTCTGCCGATAAAACAGCGAAAAAAAAGCTCGACGCGATTAGACCGCGCGCTGCTCTCTCGCAGAAAGAAGCAACCGATGCAATCGCTTCTTATCCGCGTAAATAACTCGGGGAGGCGCTCCCTCTTTTATACAGAGCGGCGTTAATCAGGCCGCTTCTTGCCAAGCTCAGCAGCCAACGTAACGGATCATCTCGCGCTATTTTCCCGCGCGATTTTTCCCCGATCGGCGCCACGTTCTTATTCCGCTATTCTGTTATTTCCTGTGAGTCAGCCGCGCACGGCGTCTTCATTTTCTCTCCTCTTATCCCTTTTTTTTCACGTGATCGCTTCGTGTTTTTACGGAGAGAGAGGAGCGGATTATACACGGCAAACAGGAAGGGGGCTGGACCCCAGGTGAGAGAGCGGCGAGCTTGCGCTCTTTGTTTTGGCTGGACGTGCGCACGCGAGGCCGCATCACGCGCGGATGTGTTTAAAAGCGGGCTGAGTATACTGATTCGACGGGGCTTTTCAGTGATTGTGGAGGATGTGGAGAGTGGTTTGTCATGGTTTTTTTGATGGTGGTGAATGTAGTGCGAGTAGGTTTAAGTGAGATTAAGTCTGGATGTTTGTGCTCTTGTCTAAACTATTTTTTCTTTACAATTAATGAACTGATTATTTTTATGTAGAAGTTAAAGTTAACCTCGATGATTTAAGGAGCATAAAATTCTAATTTATAAAGATAAAATGAAATTTCACAAATTTTGAAAAACGATATAGAACAACTGATTTCCATTTTTCTCAAAATTTAGTTAAATTTTTTATCTTTTTATTGAACAGAATCGTGTAAGCGCCCGTTTTCTACTTCTGAAATATAGGGAAAAAGCAATTTTTAATTTTGCATAAAAATAATAAATGCATTATAGTTATAACAAAAAAAGTAATTAAACAATACAGAGATATCCGGACCAGCTTTAAACATATTTTTTATTTTTAAAACAATTTTGAAAGCTATCCGCGATTCTGCCCACGTTAACGGCATTCTACCTACACCAGCATTTTCAAACAATATATCGAAATATTTATTTGAAAGCCATACCCGGAGTTAGCCAATGCGCGATGCAATAAAACGCATCGAGCACACTATGTATTTATTTTATTTTAATTCCCACATTCCCGGCTCTGGAAATTAACAAGCAGTAAAAAATAATTGATTTTCAGAACAGTATGACGCAGCCGTTCCCCTTTAACTACCAGACTTATTGCAGAAAAGCTCGGGCCGGGGCCATCATAAGCTTCTAAACATAATTGAATGTCTATCGGCGCTAGGCTCGTAAACCGATGGCATTTGAAGAGAGATTTACACCCAAGGGTTCTGTTATACGCGCTCTCCAAGAGCTCACCTATGCACTAGGCCCGTTATAATCCCGGCTCCTCGCACGGCGTGTCATTAATAAATCGGCTTTCGCGCCGTCTTATTGATTATTTGTATTTCGCAGTAACGACGCGTAATTCACGGTAATTAACAATCCCACTGCCACTAAAGCTCTCCTACAGGCATCGAAACGTGCGTTTATACATATACGAGACATAAAAAAAAATCATCGCTCTGAATTAATCCCCGATCAGCAGCCAGCGCGCACCGTCTTATTATCGAAATAGCAATAAAAGACAGAACACAAAGAAACCGGCAATTTGGCGAGAGAGCCTCCGTAAAGTTCGCGCAAATAACAAACGGCGAATCGTCGGCTGGCTGCTCCGGCGTGGCCTTGCGCCGTATGTAATTTCCCGAATTTCATTGGCCATTTTGCATAGGCCGCCGCTGCGGGGGCATTTTTCAGCGCCGACGCCACACTCGGCGCCGATACTTTTAAGGCGATGCTCAAGATCGTAAAAGAGCCGCGGCGAGGCCGCGCGAAAATAAGCGAGATGTGCGTGCAAGGACTCCGAAAACCGCAGGCGACGCGCCGAGTCCTTGTGAGAGATCGTGTGTCGAGGTTTGATGTGGAGGGCAAGAGAGGTTTTATGGAATGAGGGGTTTTTAAGGATTAAAGAGGGAGATTGTTATTGTGTGTGTGTGTGGGTGATGTTGTTGGTGGTTGGTGTTGAGGGAATTTTTTAGGATTTGGTTTGAGAATTTGGGGTTAGATGTTGAGTGGTTGGTAGAGTCACGTTTTGTATGAGTGGGTATGTGATTAGTTGCTTGGATGTGATTTTAAGAGTGCACGATTTTCGTAAATTGAATATACTTTACTAAATTTGTGTTTTCAATTTATTTGATTTTAATTTTTAATTAGACATTTTAATATTTAATCAAATGAATTTCAATCAATAAGAATTTTTATTACCGCATATTATTATTACGTATTTGTGCTCTTTGAAAGTACGATTGGATACATTATTGAAATAAAACAGAATTTTAAATTTGAATAATCAGCTAACGAATCATCATTAGAATTTGCTGACTTCTGCTTTTGCAAAAGTACGGAATTATTTATCAAACAAGCTCATTAATTTTTAATCTACCAGAGTTAGCGGAAAGCAAGTTTGACTTTTAATTTCCAATTAAAAATTTCCTCCTACAGGCAGTATCCGCTCTAACCGCTGATATTTTCAGCACACTGACAATCATAATTTCGTTAATTGAAAATTCGTTTTGGGGATTGCATCACTTCTCTGCGCAAATTTATCGAGTTTTGTGCTCCAGAAATTCTGTGCACGCATTTCATGGCTCGAAAAATATGACTTATCGCGGAATTTCAATTCAACAAGTAGTCAATAGGAGCTAACTCCGGAGGGAAATGTGCTTTGGATACGTGGTCAACTGATACGGCCAATAAAACATATAAAATATCTCCACGGTGTACTAAACCCGAAAGTTTTCGATTGTTAACAGATTCGCTTGACACGATTGAATTATTAATGAAATCTTTTTTCTCCATTTATTATGGTTCGCATAAATATACCAAAACGAATATATAATTATAAAATATAAACTTCAACAATTTTAACCAATTCTCTTACAAAACGCAATGAATTCCCATTTCCATCCTCTACTTTCCCATTCATAGATTTACCCAAGCTCACGTTCCCAAATTAAGTATATAAAGTAAGAACGTTTCAGACAGAGCCTAACCCTCCCCAGAGCTTAATATTTTCCCAAACCCAGCTAAGAACGGTTGAAATTTTCGAAAATTAGCCCGGGTAATCCTCGTTGATCCCTCCCCACCTTCCGCAATTTACCCAAGCGCGTTTCCTATAATTGAATCGCTATGTGCGCGTATGAACGTGCCAGTGCCGAGGATCCAGCTCGGTACGCCCTTACACCTTTGCGCATGTAGCTAGGTGTATATATAAGGAAAGTTTCGCTTGCCAAGGCGCAGAAAGACATTCGCCTTGATCTTCGATGCGCAAACGCAGTTCACCTTGTTAGGCATATAGAGAGATATTTTGAACTCCTCATTTGGTTATAATCGAATTGTCGAGTGTATCTGACTTAATTTTGGGCTTTGCACGAGGTATATAAGGTAATTGATTTTAAAGGACGAGCGTTAAGTTTTTAATGATAATTTACGTCAATAAAATTTTAAGATCAGTGATTTACTCTGGTAAACATCCAGTACCATCATTAATCACAAGCAGTCCTTGGCACACAAATCGCTGTGCAAACAATAAAAAAACACTTACTACTGCACCATTAAACAATTAATTATCACACCATTCTAAGTGTATCCAAGTTTGAAGTTACACCCGCCACTCTCCACTTTACATAAAAAATCATCAAACATCCACAATTAACATCTCACACCTTTCTCTAATTCCAGAAATTCAACAATCCAGCAGTCAGCCCAACGACCGCAAGAGACGACTCGAATCTCACCTCAGCCAACGCCAGTCAACCGTCCACCGACAAAACAGACAAACATGGGCGAACGCAGAGGCACGAAGGCTCTGGAGCTCTGGTGCAGGCGCATAACCGACGGCTACCCGGGCGTCAGCGTCCAGAACATGACGACCTCGTGGCGCGACGGACTGGCCTTCTGCGCCATGATACACCACTTCCGTCCTGATCTCATGTGAGTCACGCGCCTCTTACCTTCTCTTTTTTTACGGCCAGATTGTAACTCGCCCCGTGGATGTGTACTTACGCCGCCGAGCGAGTTTTATCTTGTATATGGACCGAGAGCCGCGCTGAAGTGTGGGATATGGATACGCGGCTCTCGTCTTATCTTCCGCGCGTATGTTTTATGTCTTTATAGCTCGTTTCTCGGCTGCTCCTGCTGCCGCGGATTTCTTTTTTTTCTAAGGTTAAAGGTGCGCGTTTTTTTTCATTCAACGGTAGTTTTCGCGGTTGTAAGGCGGAGTTTTTGAGTTTGTTGGGTTGGGTTGCATTTTAAATTTAAGGTGTAATCAAATTACGAGTTTTATTTTAATCGTGTTTGAGAGTTTCGAATTGAAATTTTATTAGAAAGTTTTGATAGTCCATGTCCAACGCGCTAGAATAACTTCATAAAGATCTTAAACGCGATTAATTTTAAGTAACCATATTGAATTAATCTATCGAGATACCTAATCATCGACAGTACTCCAGCAAAACTAACCCGCCAAATAACTCAATCTCCAAAGACAAAAGGCAAAAAATCCAAGCGAAATTTCTCCCAAAGCTCGCCCATTATTACGAAAATCTCGTTAACTCGGCGAATGTTTGGAAAGCCGCGCGTACGCGCCCGAGACCGCAGCTTCCATGCTAATGACAAAATAACTGCTCACTCTCCCTCTCCGCAATTACTTTTCAGCAGGTGAAAGAATCGCCGGCTAAAAAATGAATTTCTAATCCGCTGAAAAGTGAAAACGATAATTGCAGAGCCCCGGCGATCGCTGAATAATGCATACACACTACACACTCAATCCAGAAGACATAAAAATAAAAATAAACCACACACACATACATTCGCGGCGAATGCAATCGTTAATTAATCGCGTTATCGGCCATCGAATTTCACGCATTGCGATCGCTCGATGCGCGCAATTACCCGCGCACACAGACGCGCGCCTGCGCGAGAGAGTAATTACATGTACGCTCGCGTCTATCCCCAATCGCTTAATCGAGAGGAGCCGCAAAAAACAAAAGCTCAGCGCGAGCGCGAGCGGCTAAAAATCGGAGCCCCTCGCAACCGATAATTTAGGCCGGCGGCCTAATCAAAGTAATTAACGATTTCCCGGCCCCGAGAGCCGCGCGTGTGTCTCGGGGCCCGTATACCAGTTTTCGCGGCGGCGGAGAGCTCGTTTTCAAAAAGTACAGTAATCACGCGCCCCGACAAGCCCGCCCACGAGCAATTTCATCTTTCTCTCTTTCTCGTAGAGAGAACGTTAAGAATGAGAGGGAGAGAGAAAAGGAGGCGCAGGAAGAATAAAACGGGCGCGGAATTAGATGGGACACTGCAGCGAGCTGATGGTAATTATGTACGAAGGGAGAGACGGTAAAAGAGACGCTGGCAATAACCTCGCGGAAATTTTCCCGCTGTTTTTTCAATTATTTCCGCGGATGCGGTTTTTCTTTCTTTTGGAGATTCTCGGAGGACTTTCGCCGCGCGCGGAAACCACCGCGCGTGAGGTGAAAGAGAGCTACCGCACGATAAATCGTTATTGCGCCGAGCGTGAAAGTTGGGAAGACTGTATGGGAGGGGGGGATTTTCGTGCGAACCAGGTGCGAAGTTATATGCACTGTGCGTGTGGATGGATGTGAGGTGCGTGAGGATATAGGCTCGGGAGCGTTTTTGGAATTGATTGTTGGGAGTTGGAAGGATGGAATGGGTTTTTTTTTATTGCGGTGATGATTTTTTGATGGGTTTTATTTGTTTGGTTTGTATTGAATAACGGAAGTCTTTAGTGAATTTCTACAGTATGTCTATGGATTCAAAAGTAACTGAATACGTAGTAATTTTACGTTAAATAAGGCTACGTTATGTGAGTAACAGGCCAGGGGATCAAGCACCTCATAGATTTCAGTTCATGCATTTGCGTTTTATGCTCATCCGTAGCCTAGTTTATTACGGAACAGAAATGATTATAAATTATAGTTAAAAGCATTTTAGCACCTACCTAGATCTTTAAGTGAAAAATTATGGTAGATAAAAATGAACATGAATTAACAGTACTGTATGTAAAAATGCATTTCAAAAGCTACGCGCTTAATATTTAAAATAATTATTTTAAATATTAAAATACCTAAACAGAATTTTATACTTGACCTAGAACATTTATTTTCAATCTAACCCAAACATCTTTAAATTTCTAAATTAACGTAAATTTATCTCCTATCGAACTCGCGAACAAATCAATGAATTGTTTTCCTTGACTCCACTTACCCCTCTACCAAGAAACAATAACAACTCACTAATACCTCCCGCGATTGTTTTTTTATTAGAGCCAATCGATAAATCTTCCTTAATACCCAGAGCGCGCAACTCTAGAAAGATGCGACGTTTACGATCCTAGATCGTGATACGATTGTTTTTCTATTAGTCCATCATTGTTCCAGCCCTCTCCCCATTTATTTATCGAGTTAATAAATCAAAGCTGCAAGCCAGCGCGCGCTCCGGCAACTTATTATTAACGAAAAACGCGCGGGCTTCAATTAAAATTTCATCGCATCAACTTCCACTATCTCACCGCGCGCACAAATTACCTATTTAAACTCATTATTCACTACAGGCAAAACTTGCCGAGTACCTCGCGCGCTCGCCTGAAACTTTTCCCAACTTTTCGAACTAAACACAATACAGCACCAGCCCGCTATTCTAGAACAACGTACATTTAATTCCGATAAACAAGCCAATAAAAATATAGCTATACAATAACCAGATAACCCAGCCGAGAAAAAGCCCCACGCGTCCATTAAGCGCGAGAACCGGCAATAAAACAAGCCATTGTGGCGCTCTCCCAAGCCTCGAATATTATCCACGTAACTCGCGCACGGGCTCTCGATTTCTAATCGACTTGACGCGATCGATCCGCACATATGTGGAACAACATCCGCGCGCGCGCGCGGCCGCTTGATGCTATCGCGCTCTGCCGATTCTAAATTCATTTGCGATGAATTTTAATGGGAGGTGCGCGCGCTCGCGCTCGTAAATCCAGCCGGCGCGTTAGGCCAGTTATTAAGGCGAGCGTTGAAAGCAGTTGGTTTTACGCGATTCGTTAAAGCTTTTTCAGTGTGGTGTAGCGAATGGGCTTCGATTTTATACGCGATTGGATTTGTATTAATGGGGGGTCGTTATTAGAAGGTTGATGTTTATGGGAGTGGGGGGGGGGGGGTAATGATGTATGATGAAAATCGGCAGTTGGCGTGTTATTGGTCATTGGGTGGTTGATTTTGGTTTTGATTAAAAAGGGTTATTTGATTTTTATGAGTGAAGGGTTGTTCTGTTTGGGTAATGGTAAATTGCCTTCTCGTAGTTAAGGAGCCGTAAATTATGATTATTGTTATTAAGTTTATTACTTGAGAATAGATAATTTGTAATGATTGTGTTCGTGCATTGAATTGGATGAAAAAGCTTGTTGTGTTTTGATATTTACATTTCGTTCTTTATTAATTATTGATATTTACAATGCATTCAGTAAAATGCATCAGAAAAATCAAATTCCTTTCACTAATTTCTTAGACGAGCGAAAAGATTTATAAATAATTAAAAAAGTTTGTTTGTATTAAACTGAATTTTAACTATAATTATAATCATTATAATTTCTACGCCTAAAAGAATTGATTCAACAAACTAAATATTAAAAAAAAAAAACAATATATACACATAAATAACCACGTAACCATAAACTCAATAATAACATTCCCAATCATTCCTCTATTTCAGTGACTTCAGCAGCCTGAACAAAGACGACATCTACGGCAACAACGAGCTGGCCTTCAGGACAGCCGAACAGCAACTCGGCATCCCCGCCCTCCTCGACGCTGAGGACATGGCCTCCTGCACGGTGCCTGACCGGCTCTCGATCCTCACCTACCTGTCGCAGTTCTACCAGGTCTTCGGTGGTCAGTATCAGAGGAAACGCCTCATCTCTGCTGCTTAAAATCAGGGCTTTGCTTGATTAATGCTTCTGGATAAATTCGGAGAGGTGTCCTTGGTGGAGGTTGGGTTAAGGGGGGAGTGAAGGTGCACATTGAGGTTAATGCAGTTTGCTGATCAGCTGTAGAGGGGATAGGTTCTGTTTTTGGGAGAAATGATTGGGAGGTTCAAGGGAAGTCGTGTTCGGTATCCCTGGCGGAGTTTATTTATTTTTATTGAGAGAAATTATTAATTTATTAAGTGAGAGGGGGCTTGGAGAATTTTTCAGTTTAATTGATCAAATTTTTAAAGTAGATGTCTGGTTAGCTAATGGCATTTTTTAATTTACGGGAAGTTTATCGTTTTTCTTTTTTAAGAATTAAATTCAATTTCGGTGGGATGATTTTTTTTTTTATATAGAATGATGTTGAAATAATATCGAAGCAAAATAAAGTAAAACACGACTTATTTAAGCGAAAACGGCAAAGTTAAACATTAATAAAATAACAGAGTTCAATCAACTGTTTATCACACACACAGTACTTCATTATACTAATGAAAAATAAAACAGCCAATAGAAAATTAATAAAAAATCCATTTATATACACATTATAAATAAATATTGAATTTATCTCTTTAATTCTTTATTAAATCAGTAGGAGATAAAAAACCTTTTGCACAATTCGTAATTAAACACGCCTTTTGCATTTTAATCCCGATGTTATCTGCGAAGTGTATTTATTTCATTAGGCTCATAATGCTCAGTCGAGGTAGCATGCAACAGCCATTTAAGTGATTGTCAATTGAAAGTACGATTTCATTAGCTGAAAATTATTAAAAAGAATTTAATTGAATAAGCGATTAGAAAAAAAGCTGTATGATTTTTTCATGAGAATAGAAATCTTATCCATTATCCGATCATCCTTGCAATTACACTTGCATTTAATTTTTATTTTATTAATTGTTATTACTTGATAATTATTGGATTACGTCTTAGATTTAAAAAATTGCATCTGTTTTTAAATAGATTACAAATACATTGCTTATCATAAATTTGCAATTATTTAAATATAGCTTAAATCATACAAATAAAGAAAAATTGTTTTTAAACATCCTGTCCACAACACAAACAATTTACACTCAATACCAGCAATAAGCGAGCAAGCAGCCAATAATAACAGTCCCACAAACGGGACATAAATAATAAAAGGCACAATAACAATTCACCTATAATATTTCACCTAAATACGCAATCCTCCAACATCCATCCCGTTCACTTTACATCTTAAACTGTCCACTTACGCACCGCTCACCGAGGAATATAATCACGGCGATCGTTAAAATCTAATGATTTTTCACGGACAGAGCGAGCGCGGCGATTCGAACTTACATAAATTTTCCTCGGAAGAAACTCGTAACTCATGTAACGCTATTTTCGACACTCTTTCGCCGCGCCGACGTAACAAGTCAATCAATGTAACGTAAATTGTGCCGTGTAACAGATAAACATCGGCGGCCGGCGATGCATGCGTGCTGCTGCCTCCCCCGCGTGTAGGCCGAAAGTGAATTACGCATTGCAAAGGTAATGCGCGCGCCTTCGAATTTCACAATGTGGTTTTTTTTCGGTCTTTCTCTTTTGGTGTTGTGCACGGAAGGAGATTTTCGATTTGGTGCGGGTTAAATGAGGTTGGAAGGCTGAGAGAGTGAAGGAAATGGAAGATGGGTTTGTTAGACAAAAGAAAAGTTTAGATTCTGAGCAGGGATCGATTACTAATTACTCCTTTTAAGGTTGCGCAGCTGCAGTTTTATTTCTAAGAAAGTCTAACATTTTCATACAGCATCAAAAACCTTACTTCTCCCGCTGGATTTCCGCATAATTTCCATCAACCATCCGCAAAATTAACAAATCTCCCACAACCAAACACCACATCTCTCCTCCATCCAACATAAAACCAACCCGAAAGAAAGCTAAAATCCAGGTCTCCCCAAAAGCGTGCCGCGCCATCCATCTCCTCCGCTCTTTCGCACGTGCGTCGTCTTTTCTCCTCGATCTCAAATCGTCGCCGCTCCGATCCCAGCCGTCAACAATCCCGCATCACACACACACATACATAAAACCAGCGTAACGAGACACCGAGGTAGCAAAACTGCCGAGCTCTCGATCTCTCCCGAGCTAGTCTCTTGTCGATAGCGATCTGAAAACGAGTTGTGCGTATATATACCCGCGTTGGCGTTCTCTGCCTGAAATAGGCCACTAGTCCCTTCGCTCTCTCAAGACTTTCTCTTCGTATACATACACACACATATACACCCGCTCGCCTCGCACCTCAGACGCTTAGAATCGCGATTTTTCGAAGAGCGGATTTTTTCGCGCCGAGGACGCGTGGGCCGCAGGCTACAAGCTTGCGGTCCCCCTGCAAAATTCATCGATACAGAAGTCGTAAAGGCTCGACATTGAGAATAAGCCGTGAGCGTGCGCTGCGTGTATAAAACGTCGGAGGCGCGCCAACGCGGGATTTTACGGCTTTATAAAGTTTTTTTTTATGCCGGTTATTTGTTTTTGATGCGCTTTCGGAAAATCGTTATTTCGCCGCGAGGGCGCGGTTTTATGGCTGCATTAACGCTCGTGTTTATTTTGGCGCTGTAAAACGCGTTCGACTCTTCGGCTTTATGCGGTAAGGAGATAGCGGCGGGGCTTGGATTTAATTAGCTTCCTTTGATTTTTTACAAGAGCGCCGGTTTTACGATTTTTCGGGAGGATCGTGTGGGGGGCCACGCCGGAAGACGGAGTAACCGCTGGCTTAATTAATTGCTGGTACTTACGTAATGTATTTCATGAAATCGGGGCGCAATGATAATTTGGCGGGTTTATTACTTTATCCAGATTCTCGTGCGCTCGAATAAAATATCTCATTTATTTGATGAGTAAGTTTTGGGATCCTCCTTTTTTTTCCAAAGTTTGAAAGTGTATCACGTTATGAAAGCCAGAGATTCAATTACGATTCAGATCCGACTAAGAAAGTCGGAAATTTATGCAAGCCGCCGAGGAGATAGGTCCTGGAGGTACGGCTATAGTAGATATCGCGGCGCCTCGTTATAGATAAAATCTCACCTTTTTTCGCGACTCTTATAAAGTTCGCATGCAGATGGCGAGGCAGTTTAATTGGATAAATGAGTGCGTTTTTCAGATTTGAAAAGAGCGTTTAAGTTTTCGGAGGTTTCGAATAAAAAAATCGTATCTTTTATGCTTTTATACGTATAGGAGATAACGTTTTTTTTATTTTGAACTGTCGTTTTATTTTTGGGCTTTTGTGGATTATTACTTTTTTGTTACATTCAAAATACTGTAGTGTTAAATTTTGATCTCTTCATAAATGTTGCAGAACAATTTTGACTAAAATGCAATTTTAAAAATAAAAATGAAATTACAATTATTTTTTATTTTCAGCGATCTTTATCCAACTGGAATTCCCAGTTACTAAAGATTGTGTAAAATTTAAAGTATTTTTATTCCCTCTTAATAACATCAAAAATAAATATAAAACACATTTACCAAATAAAAAAAAAATAAACCTAACAAAACACTCAACCAAACAAAAAAAAAATGTCCAAAAAGAATCAAATTAAAAACCCATCACCCAATCCTCGCCCAAGAGTCCATAAACCCAACACTGTATCACCCTAAAACCGTAGCATCAACAGTCCTCCAATTCCTCCGCGCGCATAAACCGTAATCGATGCATTTCAATGGGCCATCGACTCCATCCGGCCGGGCGAATCACTCTGTATAAACCCATCGAATTAACCCGGCACGCGCGATCTCCGCCCTCTTAACTCGACGATAATCCTCGAAAACAAAAACGAACTCTTCCAAATCGGCGGCCGCGTCAAAATGCATCGAAAGTGGCGCTTTTGCCACCCACTAACCTGCGCGGCTAACTTGGCGTGAACGAGTGTCGCGAGGCGAAAGAAAAGGGAGCAGGCGAGATGAGGCGGTAATTAAAACTTTCACTTTTACGAGCGGAGCGCGCGGCAATTAGCGTGGATCTTAAAAATGCGGATCGATCGAGAGGCTCTCCTATGTGTACTTCGGATGCGTTGACCTGTAGATTATTATATTTTTGTCTTTGATGGATGAAATGAGATGAGAGCCGTGTGCGCGTCAGCTTTGGTTTTTTTGGGTTGTGGGTGGTGTACTGCCAAGTGCTGATTAAGCTTTTATCGAGTTGGTTATTTCTACGTTCATATAAGAATCATAATTAGCAATCGGGAATAAAGTCGTAACTTAATTGCTAAATTTTTTATATTAGCTGGAAAATTGACGTTTTATAAACTTGAGTAAGCACAATGTCATAATTTATATTGGATTTTTCGAAAGCACAATGGAGCGTCAATGGCAAACTAGTTACAATTATCCTTATGTAATCGATTAATAACGCCTATTACTTCAAATAAGAAAATTTTACAAGCTGCTACTTGCTTATAATAACAGTCCGAAGAGTAATTACCCTCGTGATCAATTTTCAGTCAATGTCTTTATCACCTTCGTCAAAGACAATTAATATAAAAAAAAACCTTACATAAATACAACCCAATCCCCACTAACACCTTCACTCCCTCAATTTTCCAAAATCCCACTCGCAAACAAAAAAACCAATCCCCTCAAACCAACCCATCCCCTACCTCCCCAGCCCCACATTCCCCCTCACAAATCCCAAAAAAATCAACTCGGATAACACTGCTAATTGATAACGAGCACGAGTTACTTAATCCCGCCTCTCACAACCCAAGCTCTCACATCGCAAACATCGGCACGTGATCGAATCGCTCTTCCAATGATTCATAACGCAATCAAACGCGAATTTATGCAGCTTATTACCTCCTCCATCCACAAACCCTCTCGCAACAGAGCCCCGCATTGTTAACGGCATTACATCTCGTACGTACATACCCAAGCACGTGTCGGGCCGCGTTCGCTCGCTTACGTATATACACACATAGCGGTTAAATACATTTTTTTTCGCTGGAATCACGCGAAAACGTCGGGGACTTGAGCAACTCTCGGGGCCCGTGTCCCGCGATATATCCGCGCAATTATATACCAGCCCCGGCAATTATACGCTATTTACACCGCGCGCTTGTGCACAGGCATCTCAACAAAGGCCGCTCGTAAATTTTTGCTGATTTACGCTCTAAGCTCGAGAGCTAGCATCTTTTCGCAATAGTACACAGACGACTGTGTGTATACACACGCAGCTTTCGTTGCGTCACGATCGTCGGCGATTAAAACGTAGGTCATTTGAATATATAGCGCGATGGCCGGCGATAAGAAGTGAGATGTAAAGCGTGAGAGGGAGAGAGTAGAGTTTCGCAATATTCGTGGACTGCTGGGTTTGTAATGAGGGCTGCGCTAGCGTGATTGATATTGTTAACGTAATAATTCGGCGCGTCGAGCGCGATGTAGTGCATTGGAAATCTGATTTATGGCTATATGCGCACGCGGTGTGTGTATACGTGTGTGGAGTAGGTTTTTTTTATAGGCCGGGTGAAAAAATGCAGGGATAGTGATACGTATAGGCATTGATCTGGAGAACAATGCTCTATTATGTGTTTTCGTCATCGCTCGGACCTGGCGCGGATCGGCCGAGGAAACATACGTTAGTGCTAATAAGATCGTTCGAGCGAACGAGACTCGCGGATCGAGCGATATGTATGAAAG
>JAPYZA010002555.1:0-51817 GCA_030522685.1 Eupelmus azureus | reverse complement strand
AGCATGAATATTTTAAGACTTAATAGTATATTAAGAAAATAAGTGGCATAAGTAGTATGGTATTAAGCGTTAAGCTATTGGGATTTAAAGTATCATGGCGGATCAAAAAGTGGGGAGCGTTGTTTCTTATGGTAAAATGGAGGAGTGGGGGACGCACAATTTACTGCCTACCTTCGGCCATGACAGTATGTCTATCCTTTTCGCACTTATAGGTTTTAGATGGTGCTGGTTCCCTTTTGATGCACTCGATGCTTATTTCATCAAAATTAAGATCATTTTTGCTTATAGGAAATTCGATTTCTAATAGTTCTGATTTTTGGCTGATTGGTTCAGGTTCCGTTTTTAAGCATAGGTTTGTTTCTTCTAAGCTGAGTACAATATTTTCTTCAGGCATCTCTTGAATATCTGATTCAATTTCCTTTTTAATCCGCTTTGTGCTAGTTTCATTCCACTTAATGTTAACTGGAGATTCTTTCATTACTGGTTTTGACCTCTGGGTAATCGATAATTGCTGTGATATATTGGTGATCATGACTTCTGGAATTGCCGGCAAATTTGCGCATGCAATTTTACGTTTACGGCTACGCCTTCTTTTAAGAGTTTCGTTGTTCGTTGTAACCAGTTGTACGTCTGATGATTGCTTTGGAAAGTCGAGGATATTTTCATTCTCGTTTTCTTTATCTTGATTCTGGATGCTCTGTTGTTGTTCTTTAATATGCCCTACGTTTCTCTGCTCTGTACTTGACTTTTCAGCTGTGAATTCCTTGAGGTACAGTTGGATTGCGGAGCCTAATTTCAAGTATACATCCCAAAGTGCGTGTGATTTTTCTCTACTAAGATACCTTATAATCCGGACTGCCTCAGTGCGAATCGATTCATCTATTCTGACCATATGTGACCGTATTTGATTTATTGTTTGTTTCTATACCGAAAGTCTTCGGCTGCATATTCATTCACTCAAACTTAATAAGCAAATGTGACCGCCCACTTCTACGCTTGTAAAGTCGTTGAGGCAGAGGTATAGGTCTGATATGAAATCACTTTGTGGATCGTTTGACGGTCAATTTTATGGCTACTAGCTGTCCATTTTTATACCGTATCCTTAGTGCCGAACAAGAACAATAAATATAGTGCAATAATGGACTACTTATGGGACGGACAGACATAATATGAGTGTGGATTTATGCCACCCAGTGCTATAATAGTACATTTCGATACGGGTGTGGGAGGAGATTTGCCTCGTGAGACCTTTTTCGATCGAGCAATACGAGGGTGAAAAGTCGCACGAGGAAAAAATCATCTTACGTACCAGTATCGAACTGTATTTCCTCGAGAGCCGAAAAATCATCTTAAAGTTAGGATTTTGAGGTTAGAGTGGCATAAATACATAACATAAAATTAGAAGAAGCAAGCTTTCAGTTAGTTCAAAAATTCAAAAATTCAAATTAACTTTCCGGTATATAAAGTCGCGATTAAGTGTTCAGTAAACGTCGTGAAGTCTAGTTTTTTTTATTACAAGTATAACTTATTTTGTGTTCATCAGCTTTGCAAATACATTTTATTTAAATAATGTGTTAGGGTTTCTATTGTATGTATATATAATCATTTTTTGTTAATATATATTTATATGACTTAAAAAATCAATATAAAAGCAAAATAAATTAATTTTATTTGAAATTAGCTTGTATTTATAATTGTTATATTAGAAATTATATTAAAAAAAATGTAAGAAAACTCAATTATAAAAGTTAAGAAATCGTGATTTCTTGTATCTTTACAAAGTGATATTTTATTTAATTACAAAAAGTCACAGAATATTCATATATCAATGTTTTATTATACTTTTTATTTCCAATTCAGTAAATGAATAGCAAATGTATACAATAAACGTGTAGTTAATACACTTGAAATAATTGTATGCCTCCTCATTGTAATAAATTCTGCTAACAAAGTAATTATAGAAATTGTATATCCACCTATTAAAAAAAATATCAACTCTTTTAAGAAAACGTCATTTGTAACCCTTCTTTGATTTTCACTTTTTCCTTGGGTTTTATCGTCAAGTTTTCTCTTGCTATATAGCTTGTATGAAATGCCACGTTCATATATCCGTCGCAAAACTTCCATAAATTTCTCTGCATATGGTGATCCTCGTTCAAATTTCAGAGCTAATTTACTACAAATTAGCGGAGGGTTAGCTATTTTCATTTTTGATAGACCACTTATTTTAAGAGAATCTTTTATCAATCGCTCTGCGTACCATAAACTTGTAATGCATATGACGTTTTGATCTTTCTTCAACGTTTCGATGCATTCATGTGATTCATCATCGACTTTTGAAGTTTTCTTCATGATGCTCTTCAGGTAAATGTTAGATGTATTAGAAAAAACGCGATTATAATCAATTTCCGGTATAAAAATAGGAAACTTAGATAACTCTAGATCTTCAAAATTATTGAATTGTACTTCACTATTTTCTAGATTAACATCTAAAAACGCCGAATAAAAACTATTTGAATATTTTAACGAAATTAGAATAATACATATGTAAACTATCTTATTGATAAATTTGTGTGGTTCATTAGGTACAGCTTGGCCTAAAAGAAGTCTAACAATATCTATTAAATTCCAATTTTCATTAGTAAATCTTAAAAATTGCATTGCATAGACAAATACTAATGTGATTGCAGGAATGATGACAGGATAAATAAGAATATCTTTTGGTATACGTAATTTGATGAGTCGCAGAATTGGAACAAGAGCAATCATGTTTTCACAATCATATTCTAGATGAACAGTAATAAATTCCTTTACTACATGGATTGGCAAAGGTACTGGAAACATAGTGATAAGACCATTTTCAAGAATATTTTCCAAAATTTTAAGATTAGCTTTTGTAAAGGCTGCTGGCATGTCAAATGTAAATTTTACAGTGAAGTTCATAGCTTCCATGACGTATTTAATAAGAGGATAATGTAATCCGTGCACTTCGATTGTTGAATTTTGATGCTTCTTTACTGTTAAAAATGGTGGGCGGTGGAAAAAAGGCAATCTGAAAGTATATCCATTTAAGTTTTTCAATTTGTTTGGAAATATTTTGACACTTGATTCGAAAATTTCCTCACTGATAAGTTTATAAAAAGGATTAAAGCTGTAAATTTTTGGAGATTTCATAATTTCTTTATTTAAAGTCAATATAGAGAAATCCAAAAATTTTTTTGTCCAAGCATATTTCAGAGACGACTGAATATATTTCTCCGATTCTGCATTTTTATTGAATAAAATTGTAAAACATTGTGGTCGCATATGTTGCATTGATAGATCAGCTAACAAATCTATTAAATAACTCGTATCATTGTTATAAACAGTATCAAATATAATATTTAATATCACATACCTAGGATTTGGAAAAATTGGTAAAGCTAAAAACTGATTACTGTTTTGACCAAGTAATTTCTTTGTATCAACTGTAATACTAGGAATATTTTGTATTAGTTTTTTAATAATAACATTTTGTTTATGTATATATGTTTCAGCTTTTTCAGCAAAAAGAAAAAATGCTACTTGATGAGGTTTTAAATCATGAATAATTTGCTTTGCTAAAAGGTTTAACCAATCACATTTTACATCACGAATGAAAGTAGCGCTATACAAAATAAAAATAAAATATGTTATATACATTTTAACTAATTAAGGAACAAAATTTTTGAAACTATCTTAAAATTTTATTGATAATTTTTTAAATAGTTGATCTTACTATAACTACTTGGAATTAATTAGTTATAAAAATTGTAACGAAGTATAAGCAAGTCGTCCATGTCATACGATTTCGCTATTATCAAGCAATAAAGATTAATTTAATATCTTGCATAAATTTCATTGATGTCATCATTATTAGTAACACTTTAGTAATACTAAGTTTCAAAAATTATCCTAAATAACATAAAAATGATATAGCAAATTGTGGAAATTTGTTTTCAAATAATTATAGATATGACTCTATTGTTCGCCTTAGTTTCAGACATTTCTCGATCTCCCTTCAGGGGAAAAGATTTTTTCTCATACTCAACATGTGTGGTATTAAAGGGACTATAAACTTAAAATAGTACACCTCACAGAGTCTTTGAGTTTAAACTTTTTCTAGTTCGCGGTGATCAATAAATTCACTTCTTTCCAATCTTGTTTTCAAATAACTCAACACTTGAATAGAAGATAGAAGGCGTAAAATATCAATTTAACATTCCCTCGTATACTCTTGAAAATATTTTCAATATTTTATCGATTCTATTAGTCTGTTATTATTGCTCATTTATTTGATTAGTTTCTATTAATTAATTATGCTTACAAAATTTAATTTATCAATGTTATATTTAATATTTTTTCTTCAGCAATCTTCATTGATCAAAATCTTAAAAAAAAAATCAATAAAATTATCTTAAAAACATTACAAACGGATATAAAAATAAATATTTAGATATTCTTACCTTTAGTATACAAACGTGAACTAAAAATCAAGAAATTTCTGCACCCAATATTAAAAAATATTTAAAAATGGTTCTACTTATAAACGCAACTAATCTCTGATAAATTCCAAGTTTATAAATAATATCTTAATATCTGACAGTCTAGATTTTGTCTGGTCTAATGAGTAATTAATTACAATAATCAAGGGAATGTTCAAAATGCGTCTATAATTTTTTCAAACACGCATGTTTTAAGCGTGCATAAATACGGTATATAATACATTTACTATTAATGATTGGAAGGTAAATTTGATTTATGATACAGTATTTTAATTGTACTAATTTCCTTTATTTACGTTGGAATAAAGTCTTGTAAATATAGTATATTATATAACAATGTAAGCAAATAAGATATTTTTAGCAAGGAGTATTGAGTATAAGTTAGGAATCTGGATGCTGTAGGCATCCGAGACAAAAACGAATGAGAAAAATTGATATAAATATTATATTATAATAATAATTGAAAAAATAATTGCATAAATGCTATCAAAATATGAATATATACGAAAACCATACTGTTACGAATTATTTATTGTTTCTTATTATTTGCACAAAATTTTTCGTAAATACAAAAAAAGACTCAAAAATAAAATTTAAACTCATTGAAAATTTTACTTCGACACCAATTAACTTCACCTTTTTTCGAAATTGAACTAAAATAAAGTCAGAATAATACAATATTTTGATCACATAATAAGCTCATCATAATAAGTACTACAATTGAACTCTCATTGTCATTTCTATATAAGCATAGAAAATGTGGCCAAGTGGCGTCTTACTCGGCTTTACCTTACAATAAATTCAATTAAAAGAAATATTTAAAAACATACTTGAAAGAAATAGAAATGAGAAAAAACGTAGAAACTCTCATCAAATAAAATGAAAGGAAATACAAAGTAGATTTAAACAGGTAAACGAGAAGAAAACAGTGAGATTAGACGAAGCAAAGGAGTAGACGTTTGTATATAGTGTATACTACTTTCGTAAACATCTGCGTAACCGCAATTACTTTGCACACATGCTCGCTTCATGAGGGTTGCAACTTGTCTGGCCCTCCAAGTACATGAAGCAAGCTGGGACTCTAATCTGTTTGCGGACGAAATTGGGCTAGCTCTTTGTACTAATGAAGAACTGTTTAATTTTAACGCCTCTGGTGCTACCTATGCCCATAAGAGGCTCGAGAGTAATGAGCACTAGGATTCCTTTGTTATGAAGAACTTATATTGTAAGAGAGAAGACTGCTGAAAGTAAGACTACTGAATATTTTTTTATTTTTTGAATAATGCAAGTTAAATTATAATAAAACCGTTGTTAACGAATCACTAAAATAATGTACAATTAAAATTCTTTTCAGACATTAAGCTGCCTTTAAGGTTATAAATTTTAAAACACATAATGCCGAAATTCAAAAATATACTACATTCTTAATCTCTTTTTAATTCAGTTAATAAGAATATAAAAAAATTGACATATTTACAAGTAGGTTTATAAACGGAATGTAATTCTTTAACACATTTATTTACGATTGTTACGTAATATACATGAAGCACAATATTTTGTTATAAAACTTAGCAATTATAAAATGATATATCACAAAATTTAAATTTTGTAATAATAGATAAATTTCAGTTTAAAATATCGCAGGTAAAAAAACTTCCGAATTTCATAATGAACAAATTTCAATAATTTATTATAAAAATGTATTCGATAGTTTTTATTTTTAAATACATTAGTTGAATTTTTAAACAAGGAAACTCAATGTTAAATTCTCATTTGGCTTTTAGCTAAAAATTATAGAAATAACTATAGAAAAATTCAATGCAGAAGATGAAAAAATTCAATACTCCCGAACAATTATTGGAAAATTCTTTTTTCCATACAGACTGAGTAAAAGAAAGCTAATGCAGTAATTATTGTTCGAGTACCTGGAAAAATTCGTGTTCCTTTTCTTACATTCTCTTTAATCAAGTATTTATTTTTCTTAACTTTTTTTTACAATAATTTCAATTCTGAATAATTTTTTTTTATGTTTAAACTCTAATATACCATGATATTTTTACTCATGACTACTTTATTAATGTGATCATCAATATCTTCTCAATCATCAATATAATACATCGGTTCCCTTATTTTGTCTCTGTCTTCGTCATCTCTTTTACATTCAGTAGAAGTATAGGGTTTACCTTCTCACTCTTGGGGCATCTATACGCATCAAGTAGAACACACATTTTAACTCGATTCCTTAGAAGGATGCCGACGGCATCAACAAAGGGAGATTTTGACTTCGTTAGTAAGCATCTCGTACCTTTAAGGAAGCGTAGCTTTTGAGCGCGATTCAAGATATGAAGAGAGAGAGAGAGAGAGAGAGAGAGAGAGAGAAGAGAAGAGAAGAGAAGAGAAGAGAAAGAGATAGACAGAGAGAGAGAGAGAGAAGAGAAGAGAAAGAGATAGAGAGAGAGAGAGAGAGACGGGGAAATTTAAGGATAAAGAGAGGTGGATGCTTACATAAAGGCATGAATAAGACAAACAGAAACTCCTTACATGAGAGAGGCAGAGGAGACATACGATGTAATATGTAATCTTGTTACACAGATAGTTCGGTTAATTTTATAAAAATAAACAAAATTTTGATGGCCTTTTAAATTAGAAGTATGTATTTAAATCTTTAATATCCGTAACTCTTTCATAGATTTTATTTATGATTATTTTAATTATAGCTTCTAAAATGAAATAGCTTTCATAATGTAAACAACGATAATAATTTCAAAAACCATAATCTTCTTTCATAGAAACAGCTAGTCCAAAAAGTTAGACGTTGCTGAAATAAGAAAAATTCTACCCTCTATGCAAGTAAAACTCAAGGATAAACGAGTAAACTGATGACGAGACATCAAATAAAATAAATAGTATTGTGCTTTGTCGTAATATACACTCGAGAGCGAAGGAGGAAACGTACAGGCGCGCACGAACAGAGAGATTCCTCGTGGGCAATCTCGCGCGCGCCTTGGGAAAAGGTGGCTTCTGCCCATAATCGAGGCACAATGGATTACTTGAAGAGCGCCCGCTTCGATTATACTACGTACGTGCTTAGTTGGCGAGTACTACGCGCATCTCCCGATGTGTATACATATACTGTAGGTGTACGCGTGCGCGCGACTGCGCCTCGGCTGTGGCTCGTTACGAAACTTTGCTTGTTCGCAGGTTAAGCGTCTCTCTATCCCTTCCCCCTCCACTCTCCGCAGAATAAAGTCCTTCATTATCCATCTATACTAATTAGCGGATGCTCATTGAGCGAAATTTTAAATGGAAACGTTTTTGTGAATGTTTTGGAAAGCGGGGGAAAGCAGAGTGTAGGATGTTGAAAATTTTAACGTATTTATACTTTTTCATTAGTGTTAATTTGTTTTACATAAAGTTTTATATTATTACGAAAAATAATGCCCACGGACGCATAAAATGAATTCATAATTAATGAAGTAAAACTCAAGGAAAAATTGATGGTGAAAAGTAAGTAGAAAAGTCAATATTTCATCAGACATTCTGTAAAGAATATAAAAAAAACGTATTTTAAAATTTATTTTTATGTAAGTCTTTATTTAAATATTTAAGCATTTACAATTTGTTTAAATTAAAACAGATGAGTTCGGTAGAGTAGTCAATTATTTAAAAAATGAAAAATTAACTTCAAGAATAATAAAAAAATTTAATTTTCTATAAATTTTAGCCATAAAAAGTAAGACAATCTTCGTATTTCATCACTTTATCGCAATTATACATGCCTGTCGGCTCACGCGCAGTTATATCGCATACAGCCTGAGCCCCTTCTCTCTCTCTCTTTTTCTCTCACTCTCATTTTGCTTCAGAGAATATTGATGGATTTGAGGCGCGTAAAAAGCTGGACATGAGGGGAGAGGAAATCCGTAGGCGCGGGATCAAAAGTCGTCCTGGTCTCCTACGTATATATACGGTCGATACGCGACGGCGAACAAATGAAAAAAACAACAAGCAAGGTAGCTCTAAAAAAAGAGAAAATCAGAACGAGAGAGGAAGGAGAGGGCACTTAAAATCATCTGCTATAGAGAGAACGAGCGAAGGAGGAGAAGAAAAAAAGAAGAAGCCGAAGGTGGGGAAAAACAGTGGACGCAGAAAATTGTTTCCGCGCCAGTGCGGTAATCCGCTAATAGCGCGCTCACGTTCGCTCCACGGTAATCCGTAATCCGCCGATACACGTAGCATGAATTTGCCCGGCTGCCGCGCGCTGCTAAACCGTCAATCCCGGAGTGGCCCTCTTTTCGCCGCCGGCCTTTCATTCCGGCCTCGCGCTTTCCCTGACTTTTCTCCCTTCCACCTATGCCCCCTGCGCTCTCGCTTCGTATTAACGTGAAATTCTAATTTCGAATTGGCATATATAGATTATTGATTCAGATAGCGTCGTTTAAATTTTAGAGTTTATTTACTTTTAATACATTTTAAAGTAGATTAGCTGTCTAAATTATTACTTTTCTTTAATGTCGCATTTATTTAAACTTTTTGAATAATTTTATATTTCTCTCTAATAAAATTTACATCAAATAACTGGATTTTCACTAGACTAGCTTATATTTTAAGCCTCAACAATACCAACCGTCAATCCCAAATTCCAAATCCAGCAGCGTCTTAAATTCCTGTTCCTTTCCGCCTCGCTTCCCTCGTCGACTCATTCAGTCGTTAAGGCGCGAAAGTGGCGCGCGAGCCAGCTCCTTTCCCTAATGCGTATACGTGTGTGCATCCAACTTGGCTCTTCTTATCGCAAGTACATAGCCGCAAGCTCTTGACGTACGTACTGCGCGCACGCGAGCGCTCCTCTCTAATTCGGCCTCGTCGATACACAAGTACCGTTACGGGATTTTCTTCATGCTCGGGCTAGACCTCACTGATTCTTTAGACGTGACTTAAATGCGACAGCGGATATGTTTTCGAGAGAAAGTATTTATGGCGACAAGAAACTTTGCAGAGCTGTCGCCGGGTTTTATTTTTTAGTAGGAAATTCCTGGTGAGATATAAACATTCCAAATAGTACATTCAAAATAATTTTTGAATAATAATTAAAGTTAAACATTTGACGTTTAGCAATGAATTTGAGTTTCAAATACATAAAATAAATCTATTAAACTTAGTAGTATAGGTTTGTAGATAACTTAATCTTTTTACTAAAACGGCTTTTACAAACTTAATTTAATTTAATCTTTTTCCTTTAATTTTAATATTTTGAAATAATATCTTATTACTTTAAAGAAATATTATAATAAAAAGAATTCAATCTGAATTCTATTTAAAATAGAAGTGATAATACAAACCTATGAATGCCAAATGTAAATTATAGTAAATAATGAAAATCTTAGGGTTGAAAACCTTTTTTAAGAAATCCAAGGTACGTTCAATTTTAATTATTTATGCTTTTTATTATCCTAATTTTAATATTCTTATAATAAATTTAACTCTTACAAAATTATTCACACTCTTGAAAAAAGAAATTATCAATCTCTTAATAAAACAGCTGTAAATAAAATTACTTATGTAAAAGCTAAGCAAACAGCTTATCAAGTATATCAAAATTAAATTTGTTTCTAGAAAAAATCCGAGAGGATAATATAAAAATAATGAAATACATAGGCACACGAAAAAATGAAGTCAGAAAGTCAGAGGAGCGAGGCTTAATCTCTGCAAGTGATTTTGTCTGGAATTTCAATCTCGTTTATCTGAGGTAAAGCAACTTTAACGCAGGGGGTATCACGCCGAGTGCGAGACACGGCACAGAGAGGGAGATAAAGCGAGAGTCGCCCGTCAGAGTGCCGGAAGAAGGACGACGACGACGACGAGCACGTATCGAATTTTAATCAATCACCTGTAGGGACAGCCAATTCCAGAGCCAATTAACATATTCATTTCGCTCGCGAGCTTTTTCCGCTTGGCTTCACCAAGCGCGTATATAGCTTCCCGAGCATTTCCGTACCAATCTGGCTTCCCAAAATACTCTATAATGCGATAATGTTGCCAGCACCGGTATTACGGCCAATATAAGTTGCGCTCCACTGTTTCTTGTTTAGTCGAAATTTTAGTTCTGTAGACCTCATCATTAATGAAGGATTTTAAAAGTGTACCGGATATTTATAGTATTGTTGAATCAGAATTTCTGCTATATCTGAAAAAGTGCTTTTTGAAAAATTAATAGTTACCGTCGCTAGATTTAAGAATGAGCAAAAAATTGTGATCTATGCAAAAATTAAAATTTTTCACTAAGTTTTCAGAAAACTGTGACTTATAATATTTATTAATTTCATTTTCAAACAGTTAAAATTTTTTTGTCATTTTGTACGAATTTGATGAAAATTGTAAGTAAGTTTATCCACATTTGATGAAAAGGAAATCATTATGAAAATTCTACGTATATTTTATAAAAGAAATTGTTCTTTAAATACTTTCATTATATACTTATATACTTATATTACGAAAATTTTAAGTAAATTTTAACGAGTTGCAAAATGCGAAATATTTTTAACTGTATCGGTAAAAGTTTTCTCAAAGTTTAATGAAAACTTTTTATTTCCGTTTAGAACACAATCGTTTGCTCGTTTTCAAATCTATCAGTGATAAATTATTTTTAACAAAAATCCTTACTTTTTGAATTATGGCGAAATTTTTGATTGGATAAAAATAGAGGTATGCGGTGAACTCAAACATTATAAAATACAAAGTTTTGGCCATCAGGCGTTATTTATATCGTACCCTTCTTTTCTACCTTGTAAAGAGTTTTCCAAATGCAATTTGATTCGATGTTGATATTTGCAAATCCGAAGAATGTTGTTACATTTTTTTTCTTACAATTCAGTTAATAGTGAACAATAAAACCATATATGACAGTAATATAAAACAGATAGGTAATATGTATTCTTTCTACTACAAAAGTAGTCTTAAATAAATCAGTTATTATCCTCAACCTATTATATAACATCTGCCTTATATAAATCTTTAAAAATATTTAATTTTATACAAATGAAGATCACTCGAACGTTAATAAGAAAAATTTCGCAGACTCTAAAATAATAATCATCATAACTAATTATACGCAAATCCCAGCTTCCTCGAGGAACGCGGCAAAAAGGTAAATTTCCGCGAGATGGAAGCCCCGCTCCTCTAAGTAAACGCGGCGCGAGCTCTTGCGCGACAATCACCTTTGTGTCGGGAGCATTGTCCTCGTCTTTAAAGGGCGCATTTATCGCGGCCGCGTCTCTGGGATTGTTATCGCCGGCAACCAAGCGCACCTTGTATCTCTGGCCAAGGACGCTTATTATCGTTCCTCTCTCTCTCTCTCTCTGCCTGCAGTGCGCAGCCCTTTCGCCTCGGCGGCGGCGCCCGGTAATCCCAATGGCGCAGGGCAATGAATCCCAAGTGTCAGAATTAGCGTAAGACGCGGGAGCTGTTTCTGCGTTTCTCTCTCTCCTCCGTGCGCCAAGATGGAGAACGCTCCTCTATCACATCATGCACCTCGTAAATCTTTGCGATTACGAATAGGAGCTTTTCTTTCTCGCGGCTAGCGAGGCGCACTCTTCCTTTTGCTCCAGCTGCCTGCCCGTATTAATTCTCTGCAGGGCTGAGGCGGCTCTGATTTTTTTATTTTTAAGGAAAATGGCAGAATCTGGGCTTTGGATTTGAATAAATTTTTGTGGGACATGTTGAACCTATGGAAGAGACAACTTCTTTAAGCTTAATGGTGTTTGAGAGATGTATTTTATGTCTTTAGTTTTCAGAATTACTTTTTTGTAATATTCATAAGTTGTTAATTGTAACTTTGTAATTCAAATTTGGCCTTTGTTTTTTTATTGGATGGTTATAACCAGTGAAGAAAAAAAAATTTTATTGTGATTGATAAAACCAATTTTATAGTTCACTGAAGAGAAAAACTCTTAATTCTCTCCTTTCGTGTCTAACACTTTGTCGTGGCTATCAAAAGTACCTCGTGATCAAGACAATTGGAATCGTTTAGAATCAAGGGCAGTTTGTTCAACGATGGCCATTCAGCTTTACGATCAACTCTTGAGATAGAAAAATTTTTCAGTCTTAGTAGTTGTCCTTATTTTCTTTCTTTCACTTTTATCGTTTTATCTGTTCATTGTTAATTTAGCTACTTTCTTTGTTTCACTGCCCACTTAACAAGTACATAAACACAATATTTTTGTATTACAAGAAAAAATTAGTATACATCGTGTATTATCAGTACATAGAAAAGTAATATTGATTTTCATCTTCACTGCATTGAGTGCTTTATTGCATTCTGATTAACTAATCAGAAATGTTTACTATTTTCAGATCTAGCTTAAGTCAATCAATGTTTTATATAAAATATTTAAATACATCTCAATTTGAAGAGTTCCAAGTTCTCTTAACAATTTTCACTGTCTCGAAACACAAAAAATTTTGAATAAGCTCCTTTCTTAGCAAATGCAAAACGCAATAAAAGATTCAGCGTATTTGTACCTCGACGCTCTCGTACGCCTGCTCACTTTCGCCTGGGGCGCCGGACTCGAGCATCCTATTCTTCGCAGCGTTGAGCCTCGTTCTGGGGGGCTGCTCCTCGCTCGATGCGTCGAATCCGCTGCCTTCGGGAAAATGCCAGTATGTAGCTCGGGTCACGTAGCAAGGCGCGCGATAACGTCTCCGTCGTAGTCCTCGGCTGTATTCAAAGTGTAGAGGAAAAGGAAAATGCCGACAGCACGAAGATCCCGCGCTATCCTTGGATTGAGGCTAGGTAAACGTACGTGCGACTCATCTACTCGCGAAGATGGCGCCTTCTGCGAACTCTCTTTCTTTCTTGCTTTTCTTCAATCGCCTGCTTTTTTATTTTCTTATTTGTTTGTCTTTCTTTTCGTCTTTATTTTTCAGTTGTCAATTTGTTTTATATCGAATTCCGCTTCCTTAATCCGTTTTTAAGTTCTTTCTCTCTCTTTCATACTTTTTTGTTTTTTCCTTACTGATTTCTGCTTGACAGTTCTTGAAGCTTCCCAGAGCTCGGAGCTTCCTCTGGGTTTCCCAAGGATTCTCGTTGACTCGCTTTGAGCAAATCTGCGTGAAAATGGAAGGAACGTCTGTGTGCTTTCTTCGCCTACTGCTACTATTCTCTCTCTCTCTCTCTCTCTCTCTCTCTCTCTCTCTCTCTCTCTCTCTCTCTCTCTCTCTCTCTCTCTCTCTCTCTCTCTCTCTCTCTCTCTCTTTCCTCCTCTTTCTGTTCATGAGCTCAGATCTTGAGTGCATCTTTTCTCCGAAGGCATTGGTCGAATAATGAAGAGAAGAAAAGCCTCTTTACGTTTTTCTCTACCCGTCATCGACTTTTTCACGATTAAAGAAATTATTGAATTTCTTTTTTGATACTTACGTGTTTGAATAATAATTGTCTTGTATTAATATTGAAATAAGGAAAGATTCTTTTAAATCAATAATACATATCTGAATATTACTCGTATTAATTTAACACTAATTCAAAATTCCATTCATTTTTCCAAGTTTAATAATAAATGATATACTATTTACATGCAACCTAGAAGAGGTATTGACTGTAAAAATGAATAAAGATATTTGTATTAGTCTAATAATATACAACTTACAAAGGCTACATTGACCCTGCCAACATTTCATGTTATTCAGTGCTACTGACTGAAAAAAGCATAAATATTATCCTTGGAAATATAAAATATAAAATTTTGCAAGAATATTCTTTACCTTTTACTAGACTATCTCTAAATAATATTCATGATTCTGCGCGAGATAAAACGACTGAATTACTTGAAAGGTAATACAATCAAATATTACTGACGGTATTTCTAGGAATAGAAATTGAACAAGATTAAAGTATAGAATTATTTTTCCGTAATTCAATGCTAGAAGTATTAACTCGAAATGCCTTTGTTATTTCCTAAATCAGACATAATTTTATATATGTATGACTTTGGTTTCTCCACCTGCAGACTATTTGATGAAGCAAGTGACTTGTAACCCTTTGCGTCCCTACCTTTTTTCCTTTTCCCTGTTTATCAAGTGATATGAATTGCCGAGCAGACCTTTGAAAGTTGCTACGGTAGTCTCATGCATCACCCGGCAACGTGTATATGTTTTGGGTGTTTGTGTCACATTCCCTAGGCTTAAATATCGGAAACATATTCATGTTACCCACAAGAGAATTTTTTTAATAGCGAAAAATCACCTAAACAATCACCAAAGTTGCATGGGTCGATGGATTTTAATTTTTCTTTTTTAATTCATCTCATTTTCATGAAGTCATTTTAATTCTCATTTTGTTTTATCATTATATTATAAAGGTAACCTAATTTTATAGAATGAATGTAGCTCTTTGGAATACGTATTCAAAATTGTAATAGATTATTGTACATACATTACTAGTATGAATCAATAGATAGCATCTAATTTAATTCAGTAATAGAGAAAATAATAATTTCCGTTCAATAAAATCCAGCAATCCAGAATCACCCAAATCCCCTTCCTTCTATTAACAAGAATAATCGTTCAAAAAAAGAGTTGCCCTGGAACCATCACTTTTAAAGCAACAGAAGAAAAAGCCTCTATAAACAAAAATATATCGTTTCGAAAGGAGCACTTCGAAAACACTGCGGAAAAAGCACTAAAAGCAACGAATCGTCCAATGCGCCCGGAGCAGCAGCTGGTCGTCTCGAAAATCATCGTTCGCTGAAAATCGATTCCCTCCGTACCAGTAGCCCAGCGCGTTACAAACGCGCGACTTCGCGACGCTTTGTCACGCGTGTGTGCGGCTGGTGCAGCGGGGGCCTTTCATTGACAGAGACGCATTACGGCCGCTTAATCACGGAGACTCGTAGATTTACGATTAATATGAACTGACGCAGGCAGGACGCGCGCGCAAGCGAATGCAAAATGAGGACCGGTGCGCCCGATTCAGAGCAATAAATGCTCGCGCAATTAACGCGGGAGGAGGCTGCGCGACCCCTTTTTTGAAAAATGATTCGCTTTAGGATTAATTGCCGCGCGCCGGCGGTCGACGTTTGGCTAGTTCGCGCACGGCAGATGTGCGCATTATTATCGCTGTTAGTGAAAGCGAATCGTCGAATGCAGCCGCTGGTCGGGGCATGATTTTTGCGGAAAACGAAGGCTTTTGGTGTTTGATAAGCATGGTTAATAGAGAGTCAGGGACAGTGCGGTGAATCATCTGTGCTTGAAGGTTCTGTCGGGATTACGTTGTATTAATTAATGCAGTGGTATCTTTTGTTGTATAATGTTATACATTGTTCAATGCTTATTACTTATGTGACGATCTAGCAAAAGAGGTAAGATAGGTGTCGAGCTTCGATTATCTTAAAACTGTATTATTTTTAAAGCATAGATTCACTTTGAGAAGGTAAAGACTACTAATACAGTAAAAAGACGTATTGTGGGATGCTTACAGTTCAAACATAATGATGAAATTTTATTAAGTTTTTTTGAATTGCTGGATAAATCCAAAGTTACAGAAATGTAAATTTAGATACTATATAATTTTATATCACTTTAACGTAAGATCACGATTTTCACATGATTTTTCGTGGTTCTCAAAATATAAAATATAATTCGATTCTAGTGTGTAAGTTAATTTTACTTTAATTGATTTTTTCATTCGTTCAACTCGGGTCAAAAATTGTCTCACGAGATAAATAATCAATTCACAAATAATAGTGTTTATATGAGCAAATCCACAAAAAAATCCCTTTAGCGGTTCCAAAAACTTGATGAAAAAAATTTTAAGTTACACCTGTGCTACCTTGTTTTTCTTCTTCTATGGGTCGTACATTAGACGAAAAAAATACTCTACACACGATTTTTAAAAACTTTTTTTTTTATTAACAAATTAAGATTTTAGTCAAAACTGTAAAAGTACGTTTTTTTCGTTATTTCTCGCCTAAGCAAAATTTATTATTTCATTTATTCAACATGCTTATTTAACGAGTATATATAATGTAACTAATACTTCTCTGAAGTTGGCATAACACTTTTCTCTAATCGTAAAAGTACTATTACCAAAATTTGTCGTTTTTTATCCGTTACTTATTCGTTAAAGTAGGAATTTTGCAGTTGCAATATTTAAAAAAAAAACCATGTGTACTACCAAGTTCACTGCAAATTAGCAGTATATATATTATAATTAAAATCATATCATTATTGATATAAAATCATTTTGACGTGATATTAATCCCACTATTCTCCATCAACAACTTAGGGTAGAAATAGTTGAAAATATAAATTATTCACCCTATAAAACTGAAATTCAATGATCCTCAAAGAGAGTAATCCTAATATACTTCCACAAATATAATGTGCTCAAATCATTTGTGTACCCAAAAATCACTCACCCAAACTTCATCCATATTAAAGCAAACAAACGCGGTCGTGCAAAGTTTACTTATTCCGAGTAATTTAGCAACATTAAAAAGTCAACTTTTCCTAACGACGGTAATTAATTTCTCTGCATAATAAATGAGGATGCGCCCAGCTCATCGAGCGTCTCCGTGCCTGAGCTAATAAAGCCGCACGCTTGGCTGCCGATCATTGAATTATCAGTTTGTTTACAGTGCACGAGCGCGCTAAATTTTGATTTATGGTCAACGCGGTGAAAGTGAAGTGTGCACGCGCTTCTATTTTATTAAAGCGAAAAAGCGTTAAGCGGCACACTAACTCGCGTAAACAAGCACATTGGCCGGACGCTCACTGATGTCATCCGTTTTGATAGAATAATGAACATTACAGGAGGATTATCACGCTAAAGAGACGTTGATTAGCGCGTCACGTAGTGTAATTGTGCGATACCTACGTGACCGATTCATTCTCGCAAATGATACGAAGCGGCTTCGTGTCTGATAGGCGAACGTCCGATGAAAGCAGATTGCCTCGATAAGTATGCTAATGAATGACACTCTTTTTTTAACGGGTGGGAAGAAAGAATAATGCAATTTTATATTCAATATCTTTAGAAATTAGAACAGATTTGTTTCCTTTTCTCTTTTTTTATACTTAAAATAACTTTCATGTATTAATTTATTGCATTGAATATTGAATTTTAATCCGTCTTTGAAAAAACTAAATGGTTAACATAAAATTCGAAGATATAGATTAGTGACGGTTCTAAATGGTCCTTAAAAGTCACTAGAAAAGAATAGGGGTAGGTGAAAATTTATAAAATTAGAGCATGAGATTTTGAACAGTTTTTCAGAGTGATAGATTAAATAGAAATCTATTTCAATTTTATATATACATTATTTTTCATAAAATAGATATGCAATATTTATTGTTTCTTTTTCATTTTTTGTATCGGAATATTATGAATTGCAAGTTTTGATCAATGTTGATAAATGCTAGTATATATTAGTGGCTTTCTAAAATATAACTGATTTTGATCGTTTTTCGCATTTTCAGAATTTGATATTTTAATATTTAAATGTACTCCCGAAACTAAAGATAATCAAATGATATAAAATATTTAACTAATAGAATATTAATTGAAATTTTATTTAATTAGATAACAGTGATCGGATAACCTTATCAGAACAGATCCGGAGGTGATTATCAAAAAATAGACTATAACACTTTGGCCCATTCCAATATCTCTCTATTAAATAACAACTTTTTGAAAAATCGTTCATACTTTGTAAGACACTAATAAATATGAAATAGGAAACTTATTAACAGTCACTATACTGAATAAAAGAGTAATGCATTTGTGAGCTTCGTAGCATGCATTTAATGCAAAAGTAGTTCCAAAAACAAGCGATCAGAGAGTTCAATAGCTAATACGCCGACGCCGTTCGCGAACACGACAATCTCAATCCTGGATCTCGGAGAAATAAGCAAATCCCGGCCTCTCCCAGTCCTCCTGATGCATTATTCAAAGGTGCTACGAACGCAGGCTTCCTTCGTTGATTCTATACACCGCTGAACATATGGAGGTCTCAGTGCACAAGGAAACCAAGTACATTTTGAAAAACGGCTTTTTTGAGGAAAGAAGTCTATATTTCTTAAAATTCAACATTGTAAGCTTAGTCCTCTTGGATTTTGTATTATCCAAATATTATTTATGTAAAATTAAATAAAAATTTTTTTTTTTTTAGAATTAAATGCCACTTAGTATCTGTAATCTATTTTCATCAGAATGTATAAAAATGAATTTGGTTTCTTTATATTCTCTTTGTTAGAATTCACAAAAAGCACACCCAGAGCGAGTCTAACCAATCGAAAAGCAATTTTTAATTTTTGAGTTAAAGTTAACTTTTAATTGTTGAGTATGTATTCACATACAGGATATGCGTTTAAGCCAGAAGCTAAGTTCAGCTTAAAAATTATAAATTGTATTCCAAGTATTTATGAAAGATACAGAGTGTGCATAGTAGAAAAATAGTGATAAAGAGAATACTTACGTCCATTCCGCGTCGATTCTTCCAGCGACGCCATTCTGTGAAGCCTGGCCGCAAGTACTCGACGTAGTATTCCTCAGTGTACTCAACTCCCTGGCCGTTTCCATTGCGACCTTGAGTTTTCGTAGAGGTGAGTACCCGTGAACTACGTAGATTGATCTCGAGGTATTCCTTGCCTTCTTTGGTTACCATGTTCTTTGGGCACCAAGCACCGCTGCCGGTGTTTTTGTGTAATCTGAAATGGAAATTTAAAAAATAAGATCTTTCTTTTTTATTCACATGTGAAATGCAAACATTAAGTGTGCATTTTAAAAATGTCTAAAAATACGTAATTTTTACGTAATTAAAAAAAATATTACTATAGTATACGGTATATCAATCGCAGACTACAGGATAGTATATTACTCAACGCAGCGTAAAAATCCATCATTGTATGCTGATGTGGAAAGTTTTTATAATTATATTTTAAAATTAAAAATACAATAAAAATATTGAAAGTTTATTCCTGTACTACATCAATAATTTATTACACGATTTTACGACATAATTTTAATATATAATTTTATTACATGATAATGATAAAATTTTTAAATTATGTAGTAAAATCGTGCTTTAAATATGTACATTATCCCTATTTTTATTTTTCTTTAGTTTGATTTCAAGAGAAAATTTATCCCATTTCATTCTATTTTTATATAGAACATATGTCTTATTCTGATTTTTATCAATTACTTTAATTTTATCTATATTTTTATATTTTACAATATTTTACATAAATAATTTCAATAAATATAAAATCATGTTTTTTAACAGAGATGATAAAACTTGATTTTCCAATTATTATAATTAAAGTACAAAATCACTTTCTCATCTAATTACATATTGGGCGCTTGCGAAGGTGGCACTCATATACATAGACCCTGTATTATTTGGATTCGTATACTAATATCACCGGCATGTACAGTGTCTCGAATTGTCAGGGGGTCGGCCGGTCAGCGTGTAGCAGCAGCAACAGCAGCACGTGGCGATAACGATCGAGGTCATTAGTAATGCTAATGCGCTTTTCGACTGATGAGGCCAACATAATGCTTCCTCTCTCCCACACGCTCGTCTATTCTGTATCTTGAATTTCGCCGGGAAAGCCTCAATTCTTAGGAGGTCGGTCCAATAAGGTCGCGTTAGCAGAGCTACCATAAATTTTGAGGTTAGGCGCTCCTTCGCCATAATTAACTTCGACCGAATCTTCGCCCACCCTCTTACCCGCTAATTTGTTGTCGCGTGCCTTGAAATGCGTTTCTGGAAGAGGAGCTGCAGGAGGTTTGAGGTCTCCCGAGATTTTGTTTAATTATTTCATGCCGGCGGAGAGCGTAATTGGATTTCTTATTTGTTTTTGAATATAAATTAGATTTACGTATTGCGTACGTTCAAGAAGTAAGGTTAGGTGAATCATCTGTGAGCGAGGTGGTAAGATGGGTTGACGAATGTTGAGCATAATTTTCAGTTTTATGTAATTTAAATATAATGTAATATTCATGGAAATATAAATTTTCCTTTATTACAGAAACTAGTTGTTAGAAACTATGCTTTCATTGAATTTCTTTTTTTTTTTTTTTTTGGTTTGATTTTAAAGAAAAAATATGTCTAATTCTGATTTTTATTATATGCTTTATTAAATTCATCTAAATTTTTTATATTTTACAATATTTAACGTAATTTAAATCTTGACACAAAAGAAGATTGACACTAACGAATAAAAAATTACTACCTGCATAAAGTTAATTAATCACCAGATTCCTTTGATAAAATCATTAATCTCTCTGTTCTATGAAAGGCCAGTTAATCCTTTAAAAAATAATTATAATTTGAAATTGTATATTAACCTAAATTCTCGTACGTATTTTTTACGGAAATGTACTCCACCATTAGCAATAAACTCATTAAACAATATCACAGTGATCGCATTTAACAACCCAAAAAGGAGACCAAATTGTCCTAACCTACTTCGGGAAGCTACTTTGGGAAACTTCAAATTCAAAGTAGTTACGCACACGAACTTCAAAAGAGATAATCGAATCTCCCCTTGCAACTAATCTTCCTGTTCGATAATTAGAGAAAGTTCAGCGGTGCGCGAATGTTCGTCACTTCTATGCGTTGAACATGCAGATCGCGATTTGGAACACTCTCAGCCGTAGTCGGATTATTCGATTCGCGCGCGTGTGTGCGTGTCTATTTCGTCAACGGAATGATTCCGACGACGCGCGCTGCTGGAATGCGCGCTAGGACCATGATGTTAACAGCATAGCTACCTAATTAACCGCAACCATGCGTGCGTGGGTCTCTGCGTATAGGCCATCAGAGCTAGGATTCTATTGTGAACCGCGCGCGAACTGCCTCTGTGTATTATCTGGCGTAATATCGAAGTGACCTCTCGTACGTGTGCGTGCGTATAAACAGCGAAATGGCTGAAATATTTTCAGATATCATGCAGTTGGGTATGGCCATGGGAGATCGGGGATAAACTGAAAGCGCCGCTAGTTATCGAAGTTCGCAGCGCGCGAGCTTTGGAAATTTTAATTAATGAAGGCCTGCACTTTGCTAGGATGGCTTTTAGATAAAGAGAATTGAACGTACTGAATATCGGATAAAGTTACGGTTATTGAGAGCTTTAAAAATTTACTCCACTGAAAACAGTTACACCGTAATGAATGGCGTAGTCCGTTCGATAACTTCAAAGCTCATAGTATAAGAATTTTCTAAAATTAAGAAGATAAATTTAAATGCGAACTTCTCTTAATAACTAAAATTATTACTATAAGTCCTTTTACTTAAGTGCTTTCAAAACAACTACTTTTTGGCCTTTCTAAAAGTCCCCGCTTGCATTCATTCGTCTTTAAATAAAATGACCGGTTACATTTTGCACGTGGTTTGAAGTCCTTTTTACATCGAGAGAACTTAATTCAGGCTCTGATTTCTTTGTCGCTTCTGGGTCTGCCCCAAAGCTTTAAAAAGCTCGATTCCCTTTTTGTAGAGCGAAAGCTCGGTTCCCTTCTGTAATTCACGCAATTACGGAATTTCCGTATTGAAAGCGAAAGCTTAGGTCAAAACACGGACAAGCTCCTTCTCTAAAGAAAGACAAACTGATTGGATTGCTATGGTAAAATGCCGGGCTCAGAATATTCAAGATTCAATTTCTTTATGCAAATAATGGCTTTCGGGAGTGTAAGTAAAACGAATCGGGTCTTAAGGATCGGTTCTAGGCGACTGCTTCGTTAACAAAAATACTTTTTAGAAGGCTTTATTTAAATACTGATTCTCCTTAATACCGGTCATATTTCAGGATAATAAATGCAATTTACTCAGAAATAAAGGAGCGTAACTAATGCCATCATTTAGTTTGAACGATTAACAACAAAACTAGTAATCAAATATTAAATGAAAATGATTAATTACGGTAGAATTTCCATATTATTACAAAAGAATTTTGTAGTTTATAACATTTTTTTATAATCAACCTTCTCAAAATTCTCAACCACTCAGACTCCACTTCCCAACCTCAGCGTAGCTTAAAAAATCTCGCTCTCAGCGAGAGTCCGTTGCTTGCTCGACTTTAAGGAACTCTGCCCTTACCCAGAAGCTTAATCAACGTAACGCATTCACGCTGGCAATTCCGCATCAGCGCCTAAAAGCCCGCTCGTGCAGTCCAAAAGCAATTTGGCGGCAAGGCAAATGGAAGAGGCGAAGGAAGAGAGCAAGAGAGAAAGCGGAAGACTCCGTCTTTTTTTTGGACGGCGCGTGCGCCCTTTCACCGTTCAATGGATCGTCGACGTCTATACGGCGACACCCTCCGAGCCTCCTGCTTGAAAAGTGGGCCATGCTCCGTGCCCGCGCGTACGCCAGAAAGAGAAAGGTCCTTTTAAAAAGTCGCGCAGCTCCAAAGCGTCTCCGTTCGTTTGTTCGACGAATCGCTTTTCCCACGCTGCATCGGCGCTTTATATCCCCGCCGCGAAACTAGGGGCGAAAGTGTTATTGCGCGCTCCACCTGTACGCGTGTATATATTCGCGTTGAAAGCGCGAAAGAAAGAGCAGCGGAGAGATGAAAGGTGGGGTGGCACGCAGCCTTTAAACGGGGAAAAAAGCTGGCCGTCAAAGAGAAAGTAGCCGGCGGAATGAAGAGCCACGCGCGAGAGGAACAGAGTAAAAAAAGAGAGAGAGGGAGAGAAAAAATCGAGCAGCGTCTGCAGGTAGGAAAAAGCGACTGCCACGCTACAGCCCTGCAGGAGAATGGGAGGAGGAAAAAAGAGGGAAAGAGGTAATTTTGAGAGGAGCGCGAAGTATGCGAGGGGGCGATTTAAAAGGCTTATAGGGACAAAGGGAAATATTGTGTGTCTATGTGACGGTGGAATTCGAAAGCAATTAAAATCTTACACAGACAAAGCGGCTTTTGTGAAAGCGCGTGAAATCTTGAAGTGAGCGTCTTTTAAGTGAGTTGCATCTGTATGTAAAGTAGAATATTTCGAATGATACCTAGGTTTATTTTAAAGTCTGCTTTCAAATTGAGTTACGTTGTTTTGTATTCAAACTTTATGTTCCTCTATTTTTTGAGTTTTAATTATTTTAAATTTATATACTATTTATTATTTATGACATTTTTTATGCGTCGTCACCTATAAAAATATGCCACACGTACTTTCCATTTTGAATGGCGTGTAATTATCAACATTTATTCTAAAAGAAATGTCTTTAAAAGGACTTGCTATTCTACGCATGTATAAATACAATAGTTAATGTACATCGGTGAAAGAGACGCGGAAACAGAAAAGAACAAATAAAGGAGCCGGAAAAGGCAAAGAAAACGAGCGGAGCGCGTAGGGGACACGAAACTCGTCTGTCGCTTTCTTCTATTATCTTGGTTCGTGGCTACGTGCTGCCTTCGTGGTAAAAACTAATTAAATTTTTCCATAATACTGCAATTTCGATGATAACGACGGTTACGTGGCCTCGTTAAGAGAATCATGCGGCTGAGCCCCCAAGATACGTTGCGTTCCGAGTGTTTGACAGGAACTAATTCTGGCTGTAATTATGCCAGAACGATGGCCTTTACAATGATGCGCATTATTGTTATGCGCCTCTTCTATTGTCCAACTGCGAGTCGAGTTTCGCGGGCGAAAAATAGTGCTCAAGATATAATTAGAACTGCGCTTCCTGAATTTAATTAAAAAAATTCTTTACGTACTTTTGCTCTCAGCAAGAGGGCGACAATTATTGTGGTTTTAATTAATTTCTTTCCAGGCATATTAAAATAAAAAATTAAGTGTTTTAAGAATTAAAAACGATGTTGTATTTGATTGTTCATGACTATTTTGACTAGAACGGCTGATCTTTGATAATCAAATGAACATCTTTGAAAATTTTTAGATAATTGATAAGTAGTTGTGGTAGTCCGTAATATTTGGTTATTAGTGCTATTGATTTAGCATATATGATAAATTATAAATTGCTCATAAGAATTTTCAAACTTTAACTCTGATATGATTATCCTCTTTAGATTATTATTTAATTTCTTTTTATCAATCAATCAAAGCTAATATCTAATTTATTACAATTTCATCAATTTAAAAGTCAAATCTATCCAAATGACATTTTATCTGAAGTTGAAAATCTCTTTCTACTCTTTCCGCTGACATAAAACGGATTCCTTATAAAATATTAAAACGCCGTTCTGACAAAAAAAGGAAATTTTATATACTGGATAATAAGAAAGAATTCATTGACCTTCCTATACACAACCGAACTTTCCACAAAAGCCTCTGCCGATAAATTACCGAATAATTCAAAGAAGCTCAACTTCGCTTTTATTTTAAGCGCTCAGAAATGACCGCGCTTCTGGCAGTAGCTTTCGCGAAACACAAACAAGGACAAGTTCAGCGAAGAAATAAACGAACTCGCCCGGCCAGAGCAAGATGTGAAGCTCGAGTTATGGAACAGGCAGAAAATCGAGAACGAGAACGAGGCAAGTGACGCGGAACTCCCGATTGTTTGAAGAGCGAGGCGCTCGCTGCATTAACCGAAGAGCGCCGGCACCTGATTCCCATTTTTACTTTTTTTTGTCCTCTATACCTTCGACAAAAATGTCATTTCATTTCTGGACGAGATAGGGCGCGAGTGAGCATTTACGAGTGGATAACGGAATATCAGCGCGGTCTCGTGGACTTCGGTTATCGAATGTACGCCAAAAATGTACGTACAGACGAATATGCCATCAGCCAAATGATCCGTGAAAATTCCTCGGCTGTCTCTTCTTGCTGCTCTCTCGATTTTCAGCGAGCAAGCTTTACCTTTTCCTTCTGCCCGCTGTTTGTACTTTTATCTTCAGGGCGCTTGCTTTTCTCGGTCCCTCTGGTGCAGTTGTGGAATATTTACTCTCGCGTTCTGTATGCGTTGGTTAGTGTCGATTAAATCGAACCGTGTTGTTATTTCAAGATTGTATGTTTAGATGCGGTTTGGATTGAAATACACTAGATAGAGAATTATTTAACTTATTTAATTATAAGACATGACTATGTAATTTGAATAAAGTTAGATTTTACCCGCAAGTGTAAAAGCAGAAATCATATTTATTTAAAACAATGAATTTATAATAAATTGATACCATAGTGAAAGAAGAGAAAGATATCGATTTCAAATATACCAGACTTTTCATAAATTTCGAACGTGTTTCGAATTTTATGATCCATAATATTGATGTATCTGAACATTTTTACGATTTATTAGGGTAATTTTTTGTCAGCGTTAATCCATCTTTTATATGATGAATATATGAAACCGGTTTTGTTTAATAAAAAATACTTAAAATATATAAAATATTTTTACAAACATGAGTTTACCAACACCATCGTCATAAAATAAAAATATGTTATACTAAATTTTAATTAATTAATTTTGTGCAGAAGGAGGTCAGTGTTTGAACAATCCTCTATAAAATTGCAGTCGTATAACAAATTTAAATAGTTCTGCAGTGCATTGTTTCGAACTCGCAAATATTTGAAATGTACATTTTAGCCAGTTTCAAATTATCGAAACATCAATTATTCACATATCTAATATTGGAACATTCGACAATGTGCTCAGTCAAAATTCGTCAGTTAATTACAATTTTACAATAGGCAGTCGAAATACCGGAACTCCCACCACAAAGATTGATTCAAAATAGCAATAATAAAAACTGTAAAAACAAATTGTTTAACAAACTTAAAAAATGTCTCAAAAACGCGAATCTCATACCTCGATTCATTGGAAACGAGCTGAGGTACTACTTACTCGATTGCGTGCCGAAAAAAAGTAAAGGCGGAAGCGCGAGCCGGTGAAAGAAATCTCGCGTGTTCCGGAGGACCGCGGCGATATTAAAACGTTCGCGACGTTGTATATACGGCTGAAAGGCACGAGGATGGCGCACCCGCTTTGCCGCGTGCTCCTGTACTTCTCGTTTTCCACTTTTCTCAAATCGGTCAATAGTAGGAGGAGTGCTTTTGCCTTTGACTGCGCGAGTGAGTCAAGTCATCCATCAGCGACGCTCGATTACTTTTCACCATTCCACTCCTTATTACTTACTTTCATCGGAAATTTCGTGCTGCCACGCTTAATAGCGGAGCAAATTTGATATTTTTTTTGAGGGAGAAGTTGAGTGGGTCTGCAAATTGACATTTTCATAACCTTTTCCTTTTTTTTTATATTTGCTCGTGGGTTAGACGCTCTTTTAATTTATGGTTTCTGTGTATTTTTGCAATGAAGTAAAAATTAAAAGCGCCTTTCGCTTCAATTTCCAAATGGAATTGCATGCGTCCATAAAGAGTAGCGTTTGTAATGATGAAAGCACGCAGATGCTTAAATGGATCGTTTGGTTTTTTCAATAAGTGTTGAAAAAAAAGCGTAAAGAGAAGTATTCATAGAGTACAATCTATTTTCTAATTCTATTTTAAATTTATTTTTAAAAAAGATGGGGTTTTCAATATATTAAAATATTTATTGAGAGCAAGTACAAATTAATCTAGCAAAAATGTAAAATCTTTATAATCCTAATATATAATAAAAATTATATAGAGGATAAATTAAAGTAAAATGAAGGTATAAAAAGTATAAGGAATCTGCAAACTTTTTAATATCAGTTAGAATTACGGCAGATATCAGCCTTTATTGCACGCATAGTAATATACGTACAAACTTATTATTTTTATTTATTTTTTTCTACGAGATTTATTTTACTGTGAGAGCCTCTAGCGACTCACGTTTGCGAGGCAGCCTTACCCATGCTTTCACAGATTTCAATAACAGTTATCGATAGAAGGAAGTGTGCCTACGCGCGTTACAGTGACCCACGTACAACAATCCATGTCACACTAGCGTCAGCTTTACAGGTAAGACCCCTGTCGCCTTCTCTCTCTCTCTCTCTCTCCCTCCCTCTTTCTCTCCCTCTCACTTTCTCTCTCACTCAAGCTCTCTCACTCTCTCTCATTCGCTCTCTCTCACTCTGTCTCACTCTCTCTCACTCACTCTCACTCACTCTCAATCTCCCTCACTTTCTTTCTCACTCACTCTCACTCACTCTCAGTCTCCCTCAATCCCTCTCTCTCTCTCTCTCTCTCTCGCACTTTCTCTCTCCCACTCTCTCTCTCACTCTCAATCTCCCTCACTCTCTCTCTCTCTCTCGCACTTTTTCTCTCTCAATCTCTCTCTTTAATTTACTTTAATTCACATTAATTATTTGTTTACCATAAAGAAAACCGAATAATACTTGTCCCAAGAACCTGTAAATTCCACTCTAATCATAAAATCCTCTATTCCATTATTTACAGCATTTTCTACCTATACACATAATATATTCCTTCATTCGCAAACGGTTTCCTCATTCTCGGGATGTCCGGAATTTCGTACCATCGCGAGTATCGCGACTACGTATCCCCAGTGCAGATAGAGAGGGAGAGAGAGAGAGAGAGAGAGAGAGAGAGGAGTGCGCGAATAGAGCAGAGTGAAATCGACTGGCAACGTTCACACGCTCCGCGCTCTTGCCGATATGGCCGCGCGCTCTCGCTCGCGGAAGTGAATGAAATCGATTTTCGTTATCGGTCGGGCACTGTCCTCGAAATAACACATCGAATCTGAAATAAAAATAAAGGGAGTGGGACAGGGCGTGCAAAAGTAGGAAAGAAACGGATGCAGCGCGCGACGAAATATTTTCTCACGCCTGGCTTACGCAAGTTCGGCTATTCTAAATGCTTGGGCGGAAGTTTTGGAAAAAGTTTTTTTGCGTGTAAGCTTGAATGGCGGACGTTTTTCTTGTATTCAGAGAGATTTTCGAGTTCTGACTATTTTGTAGAGATTAAAGAATGGATTTGTGTGCACACTTTTTTTTATTTCAGCAAAGATTTATCTAGAATAAGTTTTTGTCAGAAAGGAGAGGTAAAAATAATATTGTTTAAACTTTAGAAAATTTAAAATTACATTTATAAGAAAGTTGTTTATATTATTAATACATAACATTTTTAAAAATCTATACAATACTAATAAAATATTTATTATACTGCTTTATCCGAGGAAAAATGACTTTTTCTCAATAATCTCATTAAATTAATATTTTTTATGCCACTCTAACCTCAAAATTCTAACTTTAAAATGATTTTTCGGCTTTCGTGGCATAAAATACGGTTCAACACTAGTGCGTAATAACCTCCTTCCACACCCGTATCAATATGTACTATTATTTCTCAAAAGAGAAAAGCTCAAAAGCTTTTTTATTGATTTTACTTGTTTTAAAATTAATGTAACATTTATATAAACGACATAATTGGAATTTGAAATAGTCAGTTATTTTTCATAAGATAATAATAAAAAAAATTATAATAACATACTGATATGCAGACGCTTCTTTCAAATTCTAATATCTAAAAATATATTCCAAAATATAAATTTGTGATCCAAAGGATTTCGAACTCTGTTAGTACACTGTATTCTATATAGATAATGCAAAATAATTTGAAAACTAGAAAAATGAAAAATATCTTTATAATTTTTATTCACAAAAATAAAAAACTTAACTAAAGGTTATTTGTATGTTTGTACAAATAAATTCATGATTAATGTTCTTTTGGCTCATATAAACATTTTAGTTACTTTAAAATTTTAATTGTAAATTAATTAAGTATGTTAAACTTCTAATATATTGTTTTAAAAAAGCTGTAGTTTAAAAACATATTTTTGAGAATGAAAAAATTATAAAATATGCAAACTAGGTTTGTTACACACAGTTTTTAATTAGCCCATGCTACCAAAAATAAGACACATTTCTGCCGCTATAAAAAGATAAAAAAAAAACCATTACTCTACGCATTCAGCAGCACCTGTTCCAGGCATATCAACAAAGAAAAAAAGAATCGCATAACGTGAAAAATCGCTAATACTCGTAAAAAGCGCATTGATCAAGCACTCATATAAACGGGGAGAATTTCACACCAATATCAAATTACTGGCTCATACAACTCGAGCTCATATCGTTTCCGGCCTCTATTGTACAAAAACAAAACTGAAATAAAAAATGAAAAAAAAAATCGCACAGAAACAGACAGTCGAAATAAAATTTCTCTCCAGAGCTCGCGTTTTATACTCCCGTATATTTATCAAATTCTTATTTTTCATAAAACGCTCTGCCGCGCGTCGGACAAGGAGAAAATATACACATTCACGGGACCAACAACTTTTTTACACGCAAAATGCGCGACACACGGCTGTGACCCACTTTTCACCTTTGTGCGCGCGCGCGCGCGTGCACAACAACTGCCCCGGAGATGGCCAACGCGCACACGGCCACGTGCTTATCTTCTCCGCTTCTTCCTGCAGCAAACGTTTTACCCTTTTTTTCAAGGGAAGAAATACAGCAGCTGGTAGGAATGCTCTCACGCGCGAATAGTTTTATGTGCGCGAGCGAGCTTGTGGCTAAAAAGCTGACATTTGAAATTTTGATTTGGTTATTTTGCATAAATGAGAGAGAGTGCTGCGTCGTTTATCGCCGGTATTGCGCACCTAGGCTTTTTTATTTAAATGATTGACGTTGTTTTTTAAATTTTCTTTGTTGGTAAAACGTTGTTTTAAATGTTAAAACGATTGTGTGAATTTTTTATTTTTGTATTAATGACAACTTGGCAATATTATATTTAATGATAATGTATGAAACTGTTACAATTTTTAGGATATAAGTTGTACAATAGATATATTTGTAGTATAAAATTATTTTAATTGATTTTAATAAGTAGTAATATCTTTTAGTAGAAAATATATAGCTATGGTGAATAATGATATGGATAGGTATACAACTTGAGATATTAAGATTTTACTGTTTACAATTGTGTCTTTTTAAACGATAAGACAGAGAAATGGATTAATATTAGACTTATTTTATAATTTTTGAAGTACACACCTTTATAAATCTTTGTAGTTCCTTTCGCCGATAAAAATCAACGTTTAAATAAAAGTTAAGCTTTTTTCCATGATGTTTTGAAATATTCACTTGGTAATTTACACAAACCGTTAAGTCGCATTAAGTGTAAAGACTTTTTTTGTTTATATAACTCTTTAATTAATTCGAAATTATAATAGTAATAGTTTTTTATACAAGTGCAAAAAAGTTGGTTCTCGTACATACAAGGGTGGTAATCGCCTGAGTCGAAAATCAATCTTTGAATATGTATCAAACAATATTTTATGCTACTCTAACCTCAAAATCCTAACTTTAAAATGATTTTTCGGCTCTCGTAGCATAAAATATGGTTCGATACTGGTGCGTAAGGTGATTTTTGCCTCATGAGACTTTTTACCCTCCCTTCGCTTAAGCGAAAAATGTCTCACGAGTCAAATAACCACCTTCCATGCCCGTATCGAAATGTACTATTTTTTTAATTAGAATTAATGTTTTACAACTATTATAATATATTATATAATTATTTCACAATTATTAATTTTTACAATTAAAAAATTTTACAATAATTTATAAATTATTAATAAAATAATTATTTAATCAAGTTATTTTTGAGTGAACAATTTTGTAAATTCAGACTTTATGCAATGCGCTTAACAAGATTTATTTAAATTTTTGAAAAATTCTGATAATTTGCATAAAAGATGTGAACAAAAAGAGGTTTCTATTCCATATCATGACAAATATTTTACATACATTCGAGATCAAAAACACAATGCAGGAATTGACACTGGATAGATGATTCAAATCGTTTAGATATTACAAACGCCTCTCCCGTAACCTCGGGTGCTAGTTCCGGAATAATGCTCATTCCAATAATTCATGCAACTCAATTATGTATAATTTAAAATTTCCTATGATGTCGATTGCGCACTGTGCTGGTATGCACTAATTGTCTCTGATGTGCCGATTGCTATTCAGGGAGATTAAGCCCTAATGATGCTTGGTCATTTTTTGGATTGTGTGAAGCCTGACAATTCCATCGAATATAGTTCCAACGCATCGACTCTAATATCTAAACAGATACAGTATTGGTTTCAATGGCAACAAAGTTTGTGCAGTATTGATTACAAATTTTTGCAGTTCACATATTGTATTTCTAGGCTTTACACAATATCGTCGCTTCTAACGATAACTAGTACTTTTCAAATTTCCGACGAAGACTAAGACACTTCAAACTTTCCACGAAAACTAAATCACTTCGCGTCTTTCCCGCGAAATCTAGTACATTTCGATTCCTCTCATGAAGACTAGTACTTTCCGCCCTCCCGCCGCGAAAACAAGTACTTTCAACCATCCCGCCGTGAAGAAAAGTAGATTTCGCTCTCTTAGGGAGAAGCATTTACAACACTTCGCTATTATAATATAATTGAATTATAATATTAAGTAAGATTCGATCATGCCTTTAATTTTATAATTAAATAACAAATAAATAAAGTTTAAAATGAAGAAATTAGAAGAATAAATAAAACATTTTTAAAAAGTAATGGACTTAAAAAGTAAATTATTTTTTTGTAAGTAAATAATTAACTGCGAAAACAAACTTGTGGAATTTCCCTACATATTCATATCTGTGACTTCCCGTATAATATAATAATATTGATAAATAAAAGTAATTAAAACGGTATTCATTTAGATGTAGAAGTACTTATTCGTAAAGTTGGGAAGTGATTGTTAGACCTCCAGTCCCCCCAAAATTGTACAAGATCGATTTAAAAAAAAGATTGACTTATTTGGTTTCTATCATAAGCCACATATATATACTTAATACAATTATATGGCTTCCGATCAAAATAAAATAAATCAACTTGTTTGAAAAACTTTGTTTGATAAACTTAAAGAACATTAAAATCACAATTTCTCGAAAACACGAAATTGTGACTTACTTGATTTTTACGCCACAGAATTACATCAGGATGGTCGAATGTCACAATGCACAAGATGGAGTGTACTAGTCTTCGCGGTAAAACAGCGAAATGTACTAGTGTTCGTGGCAAGACAGCGGAATGTACTAGTTTTCGTGGTAAGCTTTGAAAAGTCCTAGTTAAGTAAAATCAAATTTGTAATTTATTTATATTTACAATGAAATCATCAAAAATAACGTTATTTTTAAGTAAATTTTACGTTATTTTGAAAAGTTGATACGGGGGGGGGGGGTGTGGAGGTAGAATAGTAAACAGCTCAATACAACTACATAATATTTGGAAATATATACATATTGAAGGTTAAACTGTCTTTAATCTTTTTAAAATGCTTCACTATAATAGACAATGTAGAAAATAAGCGCGTCACAGACCAGTGCTTACATAAAAAACGGCAAAATATCTGCGCCTACATCCGCTTACAGCCTATTAATTTCAAAGCAATAAAAAAACAGAAACAGCCAGCTCATTCTCTCTCCGATTCTAGATTTCTATCGCACAAAGCAAAAAGACGCGTACAAATATACAGGAGAGAGCCGAGTGCAGCGCGACACCGCGGATATACACACACTGGAGAACGTCATACAAAAGAGTAGCATAGTAGCGCCAGCAAAACGAGCAAGCGGTAATGCCCTTTCCAATTTATGGTGGTCTTTTTTACGCGAGGGGGCATTATGCACGCGCGATAACGCGTACACATATAGAACTGCACTATCATTGCATAAAGGAAAAATAAGTAGGTGTGTGTGTGCGTGTGTCTGTATGTGTGAGTATATTTACACGCGAAATCCTTGGTTCATACGAGACTGAGATGAAGGCGGGTTGTACGTCGTGTAAATTGAGCTGGAGCAAGGAAGACGAGTCTCGGAAACACGTATTTTGCTCCAGAGTTCTTCTTCTTCTAGCACTGCAGTCTTTTTGTCGGGTAATGCGAGTTTTGTTATCAAAAGAATTCCTCTCCCTCTCTCTCTTTCGTTGCTTTGACGGTTATGCTTTTGGCCGCGCGTGTCTTTCTTCGTGTTGCACGTATTTTAGCTTGCAGGCATTTTAGGAAGCTCACTGCTTATACACGTTGTCTAGTCACTTCTCAGCTTATGGCTCGTGTGATGATGCTCACGGTGCTTAGCGAAAGTAACGACATGCTTGAGTTGAGAAGTCGTGTTGTTTGCTTTACTTATCTCGTTGCTGGAGTGCGTTTTTCGGGGAGCTAAGTGCTTTAATGCTTGCATTATAAATTGAATGGGATTAATAAATAAAGAATTTTTTCAAACTCGTAATTAACACTATTTTTATAAATAGAAAAATGATTTATATGACGATAAATTATAAATCTACTGATTTTAGTATAATTTTAAAATCAAGCATGTTTCAATTACTGTAAATGAGTATCGATACTTTTACTCCATAAAATTTCGAAGCTAGTTTCTTAAAGATTATTTGGTTTACTATATATTATAATATAAAATAATAAAGTATTTAAAAAATACATAGAACTCCGATCGGTATCATTTTTAATGAATTTTTAAACCATTTATAATGATATTTTGTAGTAGATCAACCGATTAGTGAAAAATTAGTGAGATATTTCATTGATAACATTTTAAAACATATACCTCCATCATAACTACAATAATTAATGAATAATAAATACAGGTAATCATAAACTATCAGATCTCATCAATCAAAAAGTTAAATTTATAAAGGTTCACCCAAAAAAACAACACACATCTGTACAAGCACACACTTTTAACGATCCGCAATTAATAAAACCCAAAAGAAGATTCAACGATCCACCTCGACAAGTACCACTCGGTACACATCGAGACTACCGGGCGCCAACTATCTCGACAAGTTGATATTACGCCCTACGAAAACACACACCTACTGGATAGTCTAGCCATCGCTGCACCCCCGAGGCAAGGGACATTTCGGGGCCACAATATGATGAATCTTCGATCCTACCCGGGCGAGCGTGTCGCGCGTTATTTGCGTGATACGAGGGAGAGAGGAACCGCCAGCCCCATAAATCATTCGTCCAGCGCTGGCAATGGTTGCTCCGCCACCGCCGCCGCCGTCGTCACTGGCTGCACACGCTGCGTCGTCCTCGAGGAAAAGTAAAAGGTAAATGGAGGATGCGGATGGTATGATCGGGTAGGATGGAAGATGGAGAGGTGGTTGGAAAAAATTTATTAATATGCCGAACGGAGTATTGGGAGATTGATAGAGATGTATCGTGCAAGGTGTAAAGTTTGGCTGTATCTGGTCGAGTGGGTGGATGAAATCAAGGTATGAGATAATGGAGTTATAAATTGGTCGGGATTTATGTACAAGTATGCTACTATTGTAACTGAAATTGTAGGTTTGTATTTATAAGCGATAGTTTTGTTGAAGTCATAAGTGTTGAAATTTGTAAATTTTGCTTATTTCAGATTTAAAACAAAGGTGCGCTTTTTATATATTGATATTATACAGTATATTTTTTGACTATGGAAATGTACACTCTAAGCTCAAAAGTAAAATATACTATAAATGAAAGTAAATATTTGTATGTAGTATATATTTTTAAACGCCGAAATAATTTTAAGTATTAATATTGCTACGATATTATTATAATTTTCTTATAATAATGCTTAAATACTGGCACAATATTAGTACAATATTCTTACAATATTGAAAGAATACTAACATAATATTCTTACAATATTGAAAGAATGTTAACATAATATTAACATAATATAGTATAAAATAGTATCTCCTTTTTGTTTGAATAAAAAAGTAAATAACTTAATTAATTCAACAAGAATTTAAGTAAATATAAAGATAGAGACATTCCATTTTATTACAAAGTATCCATATCATTTAAATTCCGTTTGAATCAAAGTAAGTGCACGCTGGCGTACGCCGACAGAATCGCGCGCTGCCCGGCATTTTCACAACATAAAACGAGGCGGCGAGAGAGCGCGAAAAAACCTAATATACCAGAGGAGCCGGGGAATCGCACAAAAGAGCGAGAAAAAGTGCGCGGCATATATAGCTCGAGCAGTGCAAAAAGGGAGAGAGCGAAAAAGAGAGAGAATAAAGGGTCTACGAAAAAGGGAATGACTGGAATCGCATACACACAACGGCGGCCGTAACGTTTTTGAACCATAATACCAAGTATAGGAGAGTGAGGGAGAGAGAGAGAGCCCGGCGTCTATGCCCGTGGGCTACGTTCGTCCTTCTATTTCTCTCGCCAGCTCGCTGAAAGCCACCGCGAGAGTAAACGTATCACGCGCGATACTTCTACGTGATTCTTCCATTCCATGGTCTCTCTCACTCTCTCTCCCTCTCTTCTCTCTTCCCTTTCTCCGCGCTTTGACTTTTCTTTCTCTCTCGGGCACGCTTTTATACACTGTCATCTCCCTTACATCTCTTCATTCTCTCGCATGCTCGGCTTTTGCTCTCTTTCTCTCTGGCTTTGTCTTTACGCGCCTCGTGATAGCTCGGTTGCACGCGCAACACTGGAAATTAAACTAGAAATCTAAAATTTTACCGCGCATTGAGTTTTCAATTATATTGATATTAGATCAATACTAATTATTATTAAATTTTTCTGATTGAAATTGGTTGAAAATTTAATTTAGATCAATACAAATTATTATTACACTTATATTGAAGGAAATAAAGTGATAATAATTTTTGTATTTATTGGTTTATGATAAATATTTAAATCAATTCATTCATAGAAAAATTTTATCTGTTTGATATAATAAAATGTTTCTATTCAGTTTGTTCCGTAAGAATATTCCCCGTATCAGAACATTTGAAAATTGTCATTGTCTTATTTCAGATGTTATGCTAATACGCTAAGTTACGGCTCTCAAAGTCTTGTTTTTCCACCTCCCTCCCTGTCATTGGCTACTCTTTACATTCCTTTTATTTCCATTTCTCTGTCTGCCATTATCCGTTACCTTTACCCACAGTGCTATCTCTTGCTCCCTTTGAGCCTCTCTGGACTCTAGGCTGCCCAACTTCCCTTATACTTTTCTTTCTCCCGCTCCTTGTGTTGTCACCGAGGCCTTTTTACTCCCCTTTGTCAAGTTTTCAATGTGTCTGCCTTCCCCTTTTTCGACTACTAAAGCGATACGAATGGCTACTTCGGTAGTACCTTCGCCTGTGCAAAAAGTTTCTCATGTTCCTCGCACCGTCGACAGATACACGCATAATGGCCCCAGACTTTGAGCCTTATCGATCTTTGGGTTTCGAAGGTGGTCCGCAACTTTCTTTACTCTTTGTCGTCCGAGTAGGAGAAGGATAAGAATATGCAAGGTTGTCTCAAAGGGAGATTTAATTTTTTTTATCAGCTTGTCTGGTCGGCGTTTATGGAAGGAGTAGATTTATTAGCTCGAGGTTCCGGCTGGTTTACGATTGATATAATAATTAATCTTTGTCTAATTTTGTTTTTCTTGTTTATATTGGAAGTATGTATATTTAAATCCTTCTAGTAATTAAATATTAAAAACTAATCTGAAGGTTATGATCTTGATATTATCATTTTATTTATTTATTGATCTTTTGTTTTTTAACTTGAAATGAAAATGTAGCTGGTAAGTTGTATAAATTTTTGCCTACACTCTTCCTTCAATGGGGAAGAATGGTTTTCTTAAATAATTTGCAAAATTATTTGTCTTTTTTCGTATTCTGGTTTTAGAATACAGTGATATAAATTGTTTAATTATATTGAAGTAATTTTACAAATACAATAATTTGAATATTCGTCATTAGATGGGACTTTTTGATAAATAATTTTATATTGTAATAATAATATCATAAATGTAAAAAATATTTTATTTAATTCATGATAATATTATTATGATAACATAATTATGAAATAATATTTTTACTGTATTTTCAGAACCATAAAATTTTACATAATTTCACATTTTACGTAATTTTGAATATAATTTGGTTCATGCAGTCTCGGATATCTTTGTTATAATATCAATAACCTTATTACTCATAAATGGTGTTAAATTTATTTATTTTACATATGAAAATAGATAATGTACAAATTGGAATAATTTTGGTGATTCTACATAGATTTTTATCAAACTTGGTGTGCAATAGTCATCGGAGTTCCTGTAGTACTTGAAAACTGTAGTACTCGGATTTGAGAAATATTCTTTGCAATGACATGAGAGACCCTAAGAATGTAAAAAATATACCACATGCGTCTGTCAACGGAGCTGTCCTGGCAATAAACCACACGTATGCGGGAATCACCTACTTTACTCACTTGTATAATATACTATTTTATTATTGCTCTTTTGTTCTTATATAAAACGTGACAATACTGTATAATTTTTCTAAAATGATTATCAAAACAATTGTTATTAATTATTTTTTACCGAATATCACACGATTTTGTTTATTAATTCATATTTCGAAATAATTAAATTTAATATAATAAGCTTACAATAATCTTTCAGATGATCGAGTACACATACCGGGCTAAAAGCTTAAAATTCAGCATTACTAAAAAATTTTCGTGAACTGCGCAAGCGAGAGCGGTATACATGAAAAGGCCATTAAAATTACCGCATTTTTTACACTGCCTAATTATGCCGCGTAATTGCATCTGACGTTATGTGATAAATTATTTCCATGTTGTTATTTTTCCCTGTTTCGCGTACTGCGCATAGCGTTGAAAGACATAAACATAATTACTTCTCGTTTCTCCCAAGACTCCTCGTATATCATTTCACTTTTGTCTCTCTCTCTCTTTCTCTTTCTCCCACACAATTTTAAACACTGTTTATACAAGTACAGTGTGTTTTCGAATGCGGGAACGATTAGGGTAATTGTAGGAAAAATTTCTCCGGAAGTCGAGATGGTGAGCAGAGAAGATGAGGATTATTGGGACGCGCAGGGCTGCCCGTCCTAATACAGATTTATAGCCGCGTAAGACCTGAAGCCCCGTAGGTCTAATACAGGTATTATGCTGAAGGGAGGGCGAGGAATTTACGTGCGGAAATCGGAGGCAATTTGTAGATGTAACCCTTCGTGCCTTCCTCTTCGTGAGCGCTGGGCTCGCGCATCTTGTGGCGCAAATTATTAATTGTCCTTAATGCCTTGAAATTAATTTTTAGAAAATGTGATTATAATACATTTTAATTCTCAAATCACTGATTTAAAGAGGACAGGTTTAAACATAAATTGGAAACTGCTTACACTTTAATAAGAGACAGTTCATGTAAAATACTTTAAATGTAAAAAAAAATAATCATTATATGGAAATGCTTTATGAATGATAAATGGTAATCTAGAGTTTTAAAATTGAAAGATAACAAACTAGTACGAAGAACTAAAAATAATTTAATTATTAACATGTACTTTAACACTTAACATTTTATCTTTCAAAATTTATTTTTTATGTTATACTAAAATCAAATTCGTTCAGAAATACTGGATTATACACCTAGAAAGGACAACCAAAGAATTTCTCAAATAGTATGTAAATGAGACGAAGGCGAGGATGACAAACATACGATTTGAGGGATTCTCTATTTACTCTTATGATGATTTTTTATACACTTCGTGTACAATGTTCAGTGGATGCTTTACTGCGCTTGGCGGAAAGACTTAAATACCTAATTTATGCGCAGTATATAAAGTCTATCAAATTCGTTTAATTTTAATAATAAAAATTATTTTCTTACAGGCTATATTGATATCTGGTCCCCTTATTTTTTTATACTTAACAAAAGCATCTCTTTAGTAGATAAAAATTAATCAATAGCCAATATGTATTAAATTTCCGACCCTGTTAAGCTATTCCTTCATAACATTTTAATCTAACAGAAACGTCAAAGAAAAACACCGCCGCCCGCTAACCTCGACCTCCTCCATGCAGCGGTACAAAAAATTCATGAATCGACGCGCGAAAAAAACGGACTCGCCGAAGAGAGAAAAAAAGCTGCGTTTGAGCCACGTTGAAAGACTCGAGTTCAAAAGATCGGATAAACGCTCACTCCTGTTGAGCGTGCGCAAGGCACACATATGCCTATACCTCTTATACATACACAGTGTATCTTCTCACAAGAGGATTCGAACTTATCGAGGCGGCAATATTTCGGCCCAATACATATTCAACGAGACATTAAGTCCGTGTCGTATATCACTCTGAATTTCATTCCCATCTCGGGGGGCAATACCGGTAACCGCGTATCAGTCTGAGAGTGAGCGCATGCGCGCGTTTCCACAATATACTTGAGGCCAGTAGGGAGACTCGCTGATATCATTGTTTTACGCGCAAGCACAAAGAGCTTGTCCATTTCTCACACTCTCGTTCTCTCAGTCTCTGTCTATCCTTTATAAGCATACCTGGCGTGCTTCGGTCCGAGGCTGGGATCGTACATCGAGCTCGCCGATATGTCCTCGTCCCGTATTTCGCCGCTCTCCATGCCCAGCGCCGCCGTGCATTTTCCTGCAATAATTAACGAATCTGTTAGAACGTAGGGAAATATTAGGTGCGAGCTTGATTTAAAAATTTAGTTAAATGTTAAAATTTCATTGGATAATTATTGCTTTAAGAGCAATCTCGTCTGTAATCAAGCGTCTGCAATACAAACAACGAGACAAGCTAACTTTAATGAGGTACAGAATTTATTGATGCACCGTTCAATGTCACAAAGTACCTTCCGCAGTTAGGTCAAGAGTGGCGCTCCGGTAACCTCGGAGAGCTTCTCTTTGATAGTCTAACCTAGTTTATAAACAACCTCTTCACTTGCTTGACAATAAGTATTCTCTCTAAGCATAATCAATTAAAGTAGAAACGGATGATGATCACTTGAAAGTGAATTAACTATTCTAGATTTTCTATTGTCCGGTGATTTATTTAGTTTGGTTTAATATTTAGTTTCTTTTGTAAGCTATTACAAAATACTTTTTGGTTATTGGATTTTTATTTATTAAAGTTTTATATTGAATTGTGAAAGTATCAGTTATGATTTGTTGAATATATATTTGAAATATTTAACCTACGAGATATATCGATACATTTTTTTATTTTTAAACTATATTGAATGAAAGAATGTTATTTAATAGAAAAAAATAAAATAGATTTTATCGGAGGAAATAGAGCATTACTAGTTTTATATTTAGAAACCTTCAACATCCTATAACTACCATAAGTACAACGATAACGTTAGATAAATTTATTATGAACAAATTTAAATATTATAAGCTTAACTTATGAAAATAATTAAAATAGTGCATAAAAGTATAGATAATAAATTACATTTAATTTCTATTCAAGCTATTCTATTTAATATAAGCATTTATTCATTTACTCAAAGTAATATTCATTTTAAAATAAGTTCTGTAATAAAGTTTGATAAATAATGTAAAACGAAATTCTCATTCAGTTTCTCATACAAAACTCACCATTGTACCTCTTAGGTTTCTCACTTCCTGCATAAGTTTTCAACAACTAATAAATAGAGCGCCCCGAAACTTCTTATTTGAGCAACTTCAGTTGCCGCTTTAATATTACAATTTACGAAACAAGAACGAAACAACCTCAAATAATGCCTCTTTTCAACCCATAAAATACATCGAAATAATTGAAATACTACATTAAATCTTAGCAAAATGAAATATCTCAAAACTCGAAAATCAAATCCAAGCGAAACGTCAGCCCGAGGCGTAGAAACGTCAGCGAGCGGGTAGCGAGAAATACACATCTCCGGGGCCAAGGTTCAGGATAAATTGCGCCGGCATTGCATTTAAGCTAGCTTTCGCAGTTATGGCGTCACTGAAAGTTCTGGGACTGCACCGGATTCCGGATTAGCCGGCCTCGACTATTACGCACTCACCTGTCGTAAACGAGCGCAGGCGCAAAAATTCGAATTAGCCTCTCCAAGTTGCGGACTTGCGGGTTACCTCTTTGCGTAAACTATCGCTTTCATTCTCTGTTTCGGTGGGTATTAATGGGGTAAACTCTGGAGCTGAGTATCCCTGACTTATGTGGGCTTAGATGAATGTTCGTTTTGAGTTAAATCATGTGGAGTATCTTGCGCTATAGTGCATTTTTAATTATTATTATTATTCGAATTATTATATACAAAGAATAAAGTTTATATTATGAGTAAAATAATTACTGTAGAAAATAAGAAATAGTTTTAGCTATATATCTTTCAACGAGCTCATCCATCCACGAAGAATTTAATTATGCTTTTAGATTGCACTGCAACAGTTCACTTATTGCGAAAAAGGCAATAGAGCTGAGCTTATTATCGCAATTTTTACTTCATAATAAAATATTATTTGAGTTTATTTCTATAATATTAAAAAGTAAACTGCAGCCATTAAAATTTCTACGTAAAACTCTTTTTAATAAACAAAAAGTTAAATACTCAAACATTTATAGTAATGTAATTTTCAAGAATTCATATCGCTAACAAATAAAAATTCTAATTCCAAGAAAACTCCACAATCAAATCAAAAAACGACTCACTCCCAGCGCAAAACGCCACTCCAACGCTACTCAAAAGTGAGCAATCCCGTTTAGACTCGGCGCGCTTATTCATCCGCTCTCCTCGCGATCCGGCAACAGAAACGCTTCCCTGGAAATTCCAGGGGAAATTGAACGCGCTTACAGCAGAGGGACATCGGACACAAAGCGAGATCACGCGTTCGTCCGTCCCGCGGGCACGAAAAAAGAAGGGCGAGGGGCAGAGGGAGAAAGCCGACTGTAAACAAGGGATCTTCGCTGGACGCACAATGCTCTCGTCTGGTTTTGAGCAGCCATTAGATAGTATTGTTAATTCAACGTGCGGTTGACATTTCATTTGCGCGGCAACGGGTACAATGTCGCCGGTGTCCCCGGACTCTCCCGCGGGCTCTGAGGCAGGTACACGGCTTTGTGCCGAGCGATACGCGATGCGGCGAAATTTGTTTCGTTGCGCGCGCGGCACTGAGGAATGCAGCCGGCAAGAGATGAGAAAATAGTTTCGGTAATTTCGAAGAGTTCTGGCGGGAGCGGCGTCCGGCGGGCTTCGAAGATGGAATGCTCATGATGAGAAGATTTCGATGTTCTTTATTTGGGAGCGTTGGGGCTCTGATAAATGTAAGGAATTTGCCGATAGTGGGGGAATAATTGAATGATAAAGGATGAAATTTACATTAGATTTTTTATATGATATATAAAATTATTTGTAATTTATGAATCGATACTTTTTTACAAGCACAAGAAACATAATTAATAAAAAATATGAGAAAATGTACAAAATAAGAAATATTTTTCGTGTATAATTAATATTTAATCTAACAAGTGTCTTGAACTAACGACTCGAAGGCAAATATTTTAGATGTAATTATTTCTAGAAAATTCGAAAAATAAACGTTTTTTCCACTCATAAGTAAAAATATAATCGTTAACAGAAAACGCCAAATAACCAAACAGCAGAAGCTTCAGAAGTGAAACCAAAAGAAATACAAAGAGAAAACACAGGTTACTGTCATGTAGAAAGATCATATTGGCATTGGATGGTTTCACTTGGAGAAAAGTGTATCCCCAATATAACTTAGAGGACAGCGGACTGCGCGTTTAGTTGATGGCGCCTGTCGCATGGCTAGAGGTTATATATATGCCACGTAAGATCGCAGACTGTTCGCTCTTGCCTAGCGTAGAACAGATATCGGATATTCTGCGAGACAAATACAACGTTGAAACATCAATAAGTTAAATCCATATGAGTTTTCTCGAAATCTTGTGATCAAGAATCGCGAGTTCTTGACTAGCTGTCTATCTATAATTAATATGTCTTTTGCTAGCAAGCTATCTTTTGTACTTTGGGGACAACTTATAAATTATGAAAAGGCTGTGGTAATGAACTGTTAAATCAAATAAAAAAATTTTATTTTTAAATTATTTTATAAAAATATTACATTTCTATAAGTTAAGTTCTATATAAAGTTTCAAAACGTTTTAAAACTATTATATAAGTCGGTCAAGAAGTAAAAGACGTAATAAGGGCATAGCAAAACGAAATGTGATTTTAGTTTTTCAATTACGAAAAATATGCTTTTTTATACTACACTGTGAAAATTATAAACTGAATTTGCTTTTATGATTTTGAAAACATAAAAACCATTCCTGTAAACTGGTAATCCATTAACTTTTGTTCAAAATAATAAAAAATAATAAATTTAAAGTAATCCGGTGGAGCGTTTTGAGTGTTTTATGGCCAGGACAGTAAAATCAAGTAGCACGAAGCGAAACATAATGCGAAGCAAATATTCCAAGTAGTTCAAGTGCATTGTCGGTCAGACACGAGAACACATCAAGTTTTCATTACCTACGGCCGCCATTTTACTAATTTCATGAATATGTTTTCATTTTAATTTTAATTCTAATGTTTAAAGGTAATAATATTTAAAAATGTATTATTATTGAATATTAATAGAGAAGTTTATGATGTTATTAAATGAATTATATAATGGTGCAGTTAAATTAAAAGTCAATCAAATATTTATGTACATAAAGTTATATAGAGGTGATTATTAATTTTTTTTAAAAATAGTATTTAAAATAATGAAAGGATCTATTAATTTTTTTATTTCACCTATCTTTAATACTAATTCATTACTGAGACATTTTAATTTGCTAAAAATTTTTAAAAAAATAACTTACTCCAAAAAACTTCATTCTCAATATTGTTACAATAAGTTTTCAGACTAACTCGCTTCAGTTTAAATTTGAAGGCCCTCTGTCAGTATATCTCATCACTAGGATACATTCTCTCTCTCTCTCTCTCTCTCTCTCTCTCAACCTACGTCACACTCACCTAGATCGAGGCCGTGGAGAACGGGCGGCGCGGACAATAGGGCGACGATCAGGAGCTGCCGGAGAAGAAGGCGATAACTGAGGGGGCCGATCGGGGCCGGCATGTTAACGACCATTAGGCGACGGCGGCCCACCTCTCTGATCGGCGGCACCTCATCTCAGATCGATTTCCTCGCCCCTCGCCGCCGCCATTCAGCAGCGTCCTCGCCGCGGGCGGCTCAGCTCCGACTTTGCTTCCTGCGCTCCTCTACTCATTACACTTCCTTTTTGCGGCTTGCTTCGACACTCTCTCCTCTCTCTGCTCTCTCAGCCCCTCTCCCAGCCTGTAACAAAGCAGAACGAAGAAGCTGTTAAGTATCTCTGCTACGAACGATATTTTGGGGTCGGTGTCCCCTTAAGGCATGTGGATCTCTTTTGTCTTGGGCAGTTTGGAATGTTGCTGCGTGTATTATTGAATGAGTGGTGATTGAGTTTTCGAGGGGATGTGTGTGCGACTGGAAGTAAGTTAGAGGAGACTTTTATGTGATATAATTAGTAAAAATAATGAATTTAATAATTTGATATTAGAGTGTGTCGTGATGGGTTAATTAATTTAATTATAATTAATTTGCACTCTTTCTTTAAATTAAAAAATAATGAGTACTTTAAGTGTTCATACTAGAAATAATTTTTGACGAATATCTAGTACTTTTTTTATAAATAATTTGACGCTTTCACAGAATATTTCTTTCAACTCTGTCAAAAATACTACCAATGATTGACGGTGTATCTTGATAACTGAGAATAACAATACAGAACAGTTTCAAAATTCACAAATATTCAATCATAATTTTTAAAATAAAGAGAATAAGGTAATGTTTAATTAGAAACGTAGGTACCTTAGGAAGGTATAACCTACATTCTATAGGAAGGTATTAATCTAATCCTTTAAATTTATACACAATGTAAAGTTGTTTATTACAAACAAATTATTTCAACGTCCAAAGGTAGTAGTGTAAGCGTAAAATACATTTATCAACAAATAACTTTACTTAACTACGCTAGTTCAAATATAATAGATATTAATATGACTTCTGTGGAAAATCAACTATGTATTTTACGTTATGTAAATCACACGTAAAATTTGTAACAAACGAACTTTAAAATTTTCAATAATTTCGTTCTTTGTGAGTAGTCTCAATAGTGCTTCCGGACAATATTATCCGAATCAAAAACTTCGCCTTAATGCAAATGTTAAACTATTTTCATTTTGCAAAATTATACATTATGTTCCGTCATTATACCGAGTTAAAAGCCCTCGATAAAGTTTGCAATCGGCGTAACTTCCATCGCCGCGCGAATATTCGTTTCCCGTGTTACCGTGCGCGCAGCAAGATTAACTTTTTAACGAAGCTGAAAGCGCGGCCCGGCGCTGAAAGAACGAAAACCCGAGCGCCGACGATTATACATGCGCGATTCGTTCAATCTGCCCTCTCTCACTGCGAAACATTGAATTCACGCTAACGCTTTCGCCCGCATTATGAGAACCACAACGGCCCTCGTTCTCATAAAAGTTACATTCATGTAACCTTTCTCCTTCTCGCTCTCACTCTATACACGACACAGCAAAAAAAAGCATCAACTCGCTAACGAAGTTAACTAAGAAAAAGAGAGGAAAATCTCGCTCCTTTCGCGATATGCCGATGCTCATTCACGCAGGCGCAGCAAGGAGGAGCGGGCTCGGAGAGAAAAAAAAGGAAGCGAAAGCTCGACGCGGCTCGTTAACGCTCGCCTAGTGAAATTTTAATTGCGTCGACTCGCACGCTCGCTAATTCACGCTGCATCAGAAAGCTCGTTACTATCTTCCTCCTTTTTCACGCCACCTGCTCGGGGCACGAAAAATCAATCCGGATTCGGTGCTGCGTCACGCGCTGGCGTACATACGTGCTTTGCATAGAGTCGGGCCGATGCATCATTCACACATCTGCCGCCCCTCGAGAGGGTGTGGTGGAAGGAGGAGGAGAAAGACAGTTCTATTCGCGCGTTTCACGCAAGGACGCAGTTACACGTGTGTGTACCGTCAATGACATTTATTCGCGCGTCGCGCATGCCAATAAGATAAATGCCTTTGTCTGGCGGCATCGGGTAGGCCGCGCGTGTCAGGCAGGAGAGTAGCGTATTAGGGGGAAATTGCTGAAGACGATTATGTAGTTTGTTTTATTTCTCGTTATGGTGTTCTGTTATGTGTTGCATTATGGGTTTAAATTATTTTTGGAATGTGCGTTTGAGATTGTATTCTCGCGTGCTTTTTATGTTTTAAGTGCTTGAAATGATGTTAAAACAAATTTTTTCTTTTCTTTAATATAAACAACTAAAGATGTATATTATCGTAAGACACATTTACATACTAAATGCTGGTTTGTAAGAAATATTTATAAAATAAACTCTAACCTTGTTTCTATACGGTAATGTTTTAAAAAAAAAGTCTGTATTAGATTTATATATGCCCTATGACGTTATTAAATTTAGCTAATAAAATCAATTTTTTATAACTAGCCAGAAGATTTTTTACTGATATAATATATAAGAGTATAGAGAAATAAAATGAAATTGTATTTCAAATTTTATTTTACAAAGAAATTTATTTTTCATTCAACATAATATGAATAGAAATAAATGTATTATTGACTTTTTTGTTTTCTTTACCTCAAAAATTTAAACTCAGAATAGGAAAGTATTTTGAATATAAATGTAATAGATTCAGACATGTAAATTAGAAACGGCATTTGCTGAAAATATTTTTATTTCAATCCACATCAACTTAACCTAATGAAAAAGAAATAACGCAACAAAAATCAAATTACCCTTTTTAAATTATATTAAAAATATTTTTCAATTTTCTTTTCAATCTTCAAATTTTAGAATCCACAGTCGAGGAACTTTACATTTATGAAAATATGAAAATTTGCAATTTAGTTTGCTTACGAAACACCCTTGTATGACTTTCCATAACTTCTCAAAATGCCAATATCTATTTCCTCCATTATAACCGTTACATTACTTATCATGAAACTACTCTACCAACAAACTGATTTAAAAGCAAAACACTGAACTACTTTACGCGACCACTACAATCACACGTTATTTAAAATCATCAATGCTCTCGACGCACCAGCCATAACTCTTCTCTTCAAACGCACTCATAACGATCCTCATGGCGATAAAAAGCAATCACTCGTACGCTTGCATCGACCGATGCGGTAAACTTCACGAGCCACCGCGATGTGAAACACTCGACTCTCAATAACGAACTGCTGCATCGCGCGCTCGCATAATGAGACTCGGCCGCGTGTGGAGCCTACACCAGCTCTCGCTCACGCTCCGTTCAAGCATTTTTTTTCCTCTGCACGTGTAGTATAACTCGTTGCGCTTTCTGGCCTCTCTGCCTCGGCTTGGATTTTTATTATTAGTAGCTTCACGCGCTGCTTGCGATGTATTAGCAAAGCGAAAACGAGGGATTCTCCTGTTCTTTTCCGATCAGTTTTTGCATTCGTAATCCGTTCTTGTTATTATGTCTTTAGAGCACTTTCGATGTTGTTCTGATATTGTTTATATACCAACGGCTCCAATTCGAAAAGATTTATTTTTTATGTTTATACACAGATGATAAGTCTTTTCGAATTGGAGTCGACAATATCTTATCTATATTTTTTTCTCATTTTCATCTCACACTCTTACCCGTCTTTCTTTCACACTCGCTCTAATTTTGTCTTTTCAATTATTCTATAATAAAAACCGCTGCTTTTATACTTTCTCACATAGTTCTCACACTTAAAATAAGAAACGAGACAGAATTATGTGATGTTACACACGCGCGAGTAGAAAATGAGTGATGCAGGCATCGCGCGCGCAGTCTTTATCCGGCTGACGTGTCACGGGTACATACTACTTTATGTCCCCTTCTGCAAATCGACGTACGTACAGGCAAGCTACGCAGCATGCATGTTTTTCGACTCGAGGGGAAAGAACGCGACCTACGTCGAGATGGGTCACACGGCGCGTGGGTCGCATGTACGACACCTTTATAATGCGACGATGCTCAGGCGTGAATGCCGTAAATATATTGTGCAAACTTTTTCAAGCGGAAGTTTAATAAAGGTAATATCGATAACTGAATTATCTGAACTAATTTTACTTTGCGGAGCTGAAGTGAATTTATAATTTTCTTTTTTTTTAATTATTTTTTCATAACGGTAGATTTATTTGTAGATTGATTTATTAGAAAAAGAAAAGTTAATAAATCTACTTCAGTCATGTAAATTTATAACATATTGCATTTAATGCCTTCTAAATCAGTTTCTATATTTGACGTAATTCTCAAGACTGTAAATAGTAACTATACAACTGGTATAATTTTCATAAATTCTTGTTAGTCAAATAAAAATTAATCATCCTACTATTTTACAAAAACACTGTAAATAAAAATATAAGTTTTATAATGAGTTTCAATCAAATTTATCAAGTCCATTCACTTAATATCAATCACAATAAAATACAGTACAATTACATCGAGTTATCAAACTACAAACCATTAATACTGCAAAATGCCTCGATACTTCCCAATATAATCGATAACAAATTCAACTCGCTCCCAACTGTACCACCAGCAAACATTTAGCGCTGCACCGGGAAAGTCTCGCGCTTCGTTATCCCGTTCCAGGACCTCCAAATCCTTGCTTAACGAGAGACCCGGACTTTAAAGTTTGCCGCACCGTTCGCTCCGCCCGACTGCGCGAGTCCGTCTTCTTACTCTCTCCTTCTCTTTCCGTCCGTCTCTCTTCTTACCTCGGCTCCTCCGTTTGTCTTGTCCGCGCTCAGAACCGAGTCTTTTCCGTTGATAAATTCGACTGAACCCTCGGCCAGATTGGACACCGAGCTCCTTCAAAGGCGACTTTCTATGTCGTGTAATTGTTTGCCTTTCTACGCGTCCTCGTCGAATTAAACGCACACGGCAGACCTACATGCACTCGCACACCTGCTTCAATCAGAAATAAAGTCGCCTAGCTTTTTACTCGTTATGTTTGTTTTCGCGCGCGGAGGATGTTAGTCGGGGCTTCTGGGATCTTGCGCGCTTCCTTGTTTTAGTTCGCCTTCCTTCTTTTTTTTTCGCAACAAAAAGGAGAGCGTGCAACGAGACGCAATTGCATTTGCCGAGCGTAGGAGGAGAGGCTCAAAGGGCGAGCGAGAGCCTGCGCGAGCGTTATTTAGAGAAGGCCTTTTGAGGAAAAGTTTAATCGTGTTACGCGCGCCGCCCCAATTTTATGAACTCGATTTCAAGATGCGTAGAGAATAAAATTACATTGCCCGACGGAACTTACTTTTTTGTCTCGCGTAATTTCACTTTGAGCACGCTCGATATTGTCAAAAGAGACGGGATTGTAGATAGCTGGAATGTTGAGTGTGGAACAGTTTTTGTAATTTGCCAATGCTGTGAAATTCGCAAATATTTTACTTGACAAATAATACTTGTTAATTAATTTTTTATTTAGTGTTGATATATGTAGGTACAGTAGTTAAGATATATCATGTAAAAATATTTTGATACTGTAAGTCAAATATGCAATTATTCATTTATGCATCAATTGGCACATAGATTATTTGGAATATATACTACTACAAATTGATAGTATAATTATTGATAATTTATTTTCTAATCAATTCATGGAATAGCAATTAATTTACTAAATCAATGGTATATGCAAATAAACAATGAATTAAATTAATAGTGTGTTCAATAATTAAAAAAGAAAAGCGTTTATATTGGAGCTATCTAGCAATATGTGTTGAAACAATGACAATGTTGTCAATAATAAAGAAATCTATACTAACATTTTAAATTTTAAGATTATACAATTTTTAGAAAATTGTTATGATTAAAACATCTGGAAATGATAGTTACTGTAAAAAAAACAAAAATAAAATTGATTATCACAAAGAACCTCCATCAAGTAGATACGCTCTAAGTCCCGTCAGACATTGGCATAACATAAAGAATATTATGTTCTTATTTTACAAATATTATACTTTGTGTACAACAGTTCTTTTAACATTAAGTGTTTGTCGTAAATATCTAAATAATTGACAATAAATTTTAAAAGTAAATAATTTCATTTTTTTAATCATGTTTTATAGTCCAAAGTTCTTATTTTGATCTGATCCCAAGTTCTGTCACGCGCCATCTTTAAACTTACGTTAATTTTTAAACGTACAAACTGAAATAACTACAGAAACTATCGACAAAACATATACATCTGCATGAGCGTGTTTGCATGCATAATTCAGCCTGAAGCTTCTCGTAGTCTAAATACTTTTGGATTTCGCAGCGCCTAACCCTATTCCTGTTTGTCTGACAATCCGTATATCGGCTCGGGACGCGCGCGCTCAAGACTTCGGTATTTCGCAGCAGACGAGGGTCTGGTGGCGAGGGAAGAGCAAAACACGCTGTAGGAATACAGAATGCGCGTACTTTAAAGGCGGTCTCTGTATTCCCGTAGGTGCGCTAAAGCCAGCGCACCGAGCAAGCTGCTTTACAGAAAAGCGAAGCCAAGCCTCACGTATACGCGAAAATAGTGCGGCTGCTCAACGAGGAAAAACGCGCGTGCACTATTTATGCAGTGTAAATTTTAAAATGTGGGATTTTTAGTGATTGCTGTAGTGTTACGAAATTTTAATGGAAAGTGTGAAGTAACTTATGAGTTACCTTTTGCGAAACATGTACCGTCGTATTTTGGTACATATACTGAGATGGCGCTGCGTGTGGTAAAGCAAGCATGCATTATTTATTTTGCGTGCTTCATTAGGAGCTTAGCATTAATAATTTTCTTAAGTTTGGTCGTTATTTAGTCTCGTAAAATTTCATTCTATAAAAATCATTTTGAGTTATTCTTGTCGACTTTATTTTTAGATACGATTTATTTGAAAATTCTCGTTTAATTTAATTCTCTCTGTTTATTAATGTATTTATTACATGTATGTCATATCTAAAATTATATATCTGTGATAAGTGCCTTTTTGACCCTCGATTGCCTAGGCGTACGATTTATCAAAGTAAATTTGTTGTTAATATAGAATTTGCACAAATTCAACAATCATTGATTGTCCTTTGCTTAATTTTAATTCTTGTAAATGCACAACTGCTGAAATTGTATATTTCAATATTTATATACACCTTTTATTCGTTCCTACGTTTTTAAGTTTAAACTGCTATTTTATAAATTTTTTAAACAATTTATGAAAAATATAAAAAAAAATTTAATTTTTCATTTTTTATTTAAGGATATTTCTGTATATTGTAAATTTTAGCACATTTCGTTTCAGTTTTTGAACTTTTGAACAAAAATATACGAAAACAGATGCGTAATACCAAAACACATGAAAATGTATGAGAGCTTGGAATCGTGATCTTTTTTTATCTGTGAGGCAAATTGCATGCACGTTGTTGTTATTTTTTACTGTTGTGTTGATATAATATCAATAACAGCTAGTAAAGGATTTTAAGAATAACATATTTCAAATTTAAATTT
>JAPYZA010002553.1:0-17010 GCA_030522685.1 Eupelmus azureus | reverse complement strand
AGCAGCAGCAGCAGCAGCAGCAGCAGCAGTGGCAGCGACGATTCATGCTCAGCGGCCTCGGACAGCGCACGCGCACATATTTTATCGAGGTTGCAGCTTTTACGCGCGCGGCCCGCTTCCAAGGCTTCTTTTCGCAAGTTTACCCTATATTCCCTTTTTTTGTTTGCTTTTGCGGAGCGCTTGGATGATCGAGTGCGTTTTGGGCGATGTAACTCGTTTCGCTCGGACTCGACGGGGAAATAGCACCGACCCTTGCTATTGAGGTGATGGCTTGAAAATATCATTCAAGTGAAAATTAAATAATACGGCTTTTCAGAACGTTGCGTTTTTGAAGTTTCAAGCTTTACCTGCGGATTTTCGGAAACTACCGAGAAGTCCATTGTGCGCGTATTTAATGACGGGTTACCCTTAATACGTCCATCAGAATTATCTCTTATTGACGTAATTCCAGAAATATCAGCCACTATCGGACAGACATAATATCAGTTGTTACGCTACTAAATCTATGCCCTCATACTTCAAGCTCCCTGCGATTGAGATACTAAACTTTATATTCTTAGCATTTTTTTCTATAATCACGGAAAACGTTGTAAAAAGGGATTACGAAAAAATTTTACATTTATACAGATATAATTAACATTTATAGAATAATTTCACGTGTCACAAACGATTTCAAATAGTCTCTCAAGTGGAGTAAGTCATTAATCTCGCGCCCTTTCATTGAATCGTATAATTTTAGCCGCGAAATAATAATTTCGGCAATAAATAACAAGAACATATTTAGCGACTGCAAAATTAAATAAACTCTGCGTATTCATAAGTGCTGGCATCGTTTCATAAATAAATCGCAAAATGATTCATAGAAAGATGACAATGAAAATTACCAGGGCGTACGAGGAAAAGACGGACCTGTGCTGTTTACTACTAGTAATGGGCTACGATACGGACATTCGCGTACAACGCATAAGTCATGTCATAACATAATTATAACAAAACTAATAAAATAGTAGTTGTGAATGAAACTATTACAGTGTTTTAAAAACAAGCGTTTTACACAATTGCCAAGTTCTATTAGTCACTCACCGCCCAGAAATTATTAATATCTTGAATAAAGAATCAATAGCTTATTTTCAAAGCCACTGGCTTTATTTATTTATTATTTGTTTAATACGAAAGAAAAATCCTATTTTTAACATACGTCTCATAAAAATAGAATTACAGAGTTATTAACGTTAAAAAGGATAATTAAAAAATACGAAAGATAATGTTGAAATTGTAACAATTAATGTAATAAAAAAATGTTAGTAAACGTTACTTACATGTAACCTTTGAGTTGGTGACAGATGGCACAGGAATGGAGTTCAAACGTATAACGTTGAACTTTTTGGACTCCTTAGTGGTGCTGCTGCGCTTTGTAAAGGTCGAGCTGCTCTCAACGCTTGAGCTGCTGTGCTGCTCGACTATGTGCTCCTCTTGCCGCTGGTTAGTCCTCCTGCCTCGGCGAGTTTTATGGCTGGTTGTGTGCTCCCTGTACTCCTCCGACGCCTAAAACACACGGTATTTTTTCCAGTCAGTACTGGGACCTCGTAGTCTTTTTATGAACGTGGGCTTGTACGGCTGCTTGTTCTTGGTGAAAGGATCTATTTTTGTACGAGAGTATTTTTTCTAATGCTGAAGGCTTGGTTGATCCTAAATTTGTTCCACATGTAAGTGCTATTACAGGTTTTTTCTAGTTTCTTTTTTTAATATTATTTAAAATTCTATTTTTAATAGAACTTGATAAACAATTAAGGCAATTGACTGCTGAATAAATTACTCTGCTAATACAAGGGGTTTGGCACCTCAATAAATCATGAAATCATTTGAGTTGAAAGCACGAAACTCTCTCCGTTTCTCTCCGAGATTCGTTTTACGCTGGTTTTGTTTTCGGCAATTTTGTCGTAAATCTATTTTCGCGCTTAAATAAGGAAGAAGGAAATTCGCGTTGAAACTGTTACGATAGTACGCTTATTTTGAAGTGTTAACGACGCAATAACAGAAAATTGAGTTTTTCACATGCGTTCAAAATAATCCTTTAAATTTCTTTCAATTGTTACTTCGAATTACCTTGAAAAGCATTAAATAACATAATTTTTATCAAAATAACGCTATGTTGCTATTTGTTCTACTACTATTATAACTGTAAAAAGTAAACACCCAAGTGAAATATTATAGTCTTTGTAACAAAATTATTTTAGTTAGCTACAAAGAATTCAAAACAGATTTTTTAAAAACGAGACATTACTCATAAAAATGATTTAAAATGAATACTTTTAATTTAAGTCTAACCTTTCTTCTCCAAGAATAAAACTAATTTTCAAAATAGATTAAAAACATCAAAAATGAAAAATGTCAAAATTAATTGAAAAAATGTTGTTATAATTAAACTAACTAAAATTAAGAACGTGTTTGTCATTGTTAACTTTAACATTGACCAGTGATACTATTTTCTAACACGAACGTGTGAACTAGGTCAGAAGCATTATGAAAAGAGAAACTGTTTTGTTGTACTCAAAAGCAGTGTGTTGCATTAAGATGAATTTTATAGAAAAACTACACCTTTCATTGAGTTAGCTTCGATTAGAAATAAGTTGGAATTTTGGTTGATTCATAAATGAAGTAATGTGTGCATGCAATAAACAAACGGAAAACATAACGTAGGGCAGTAAATATGAAAGAAAATGTGAGATAACTGGAATTCAAAATTCATTTTTAACGACAAAGACGAAAATAGCCAGTGATGTTTTCGATCTCCGAAAATACAAAGCATGCAAGAAAAAGCCTCTAAAAACAGAATGCCATGTTAATCCAGGCCCGAAATAATCCCGAAAAACGCGTATAAAAAAGAAGACTAAATTCGCAGCGTACTTCGAGCTGGTCGAATCTAATGGCTTCGCGAATATGAAGACGTTAGAGAGTAGCACTTGTAGCAAATCTGACACGTTTGCACGCTTAAGGTTGCTGGTGCGCGAGGTTGACGAAAATTGTCGTGGCTGAGCGCGACACCTCATTTAATTGGAATCCGCGTTATACGCACTGCTCTGGTCCTCGGCCAGCGGCGAAATTTGCTTACGTAACGGTAAACAGGGAGCACTCGTCCGCGCACCGAAATCCTGCGCGATTATCCATACGCGACGTACACACCTGCGCCTCCGTGTCACGCTCTCGTTGGCCCGATCTTGCTTTCTCGCCACTCCGACGCAGCTTTTCGTCGCTCGCTGCTTTTATGCGCTCCTCTTTTTTCTCCCAGCTACGAATGGGGGGGCTTTCTCGGAACTGACTCTCCGGCAAACCCACTTACACGCTGTGGTGTAGTGCGCTACGATCTTGGGCGCAATTCCGTGCAATTAAATTCACTTTCACAATTAAAACTTACCCTCTCTCTCTCTTTCACTCTCTTAGCACATGCACACACCCACTCACCCGCACACACTCTTATACTCTCTTTCTCTCGCTAGCTCGAAAACTCTATTAATAGCGAACGTGATTGAGACTATGTTTCGTGAAATTTTACCAAATTTTGCGAGGAGTCTGCAAGGATCAAGAAGTCTTGGCTGATTAGTAAATTAAGGATCGACTTGATTGGAAGAAAAAGAAATATATAGTAATTCTGCACAGCCTAAAGTACCTTCGATCAAGCAATTAAGTTAGACAGTGGCGCAAGGTGAAAACTTCCAGAAAGTCCCACGCATCGGAAATGAGTCAATATAAAGATATATTTTTAAAACAAGTGGAAACTTACAATCAACTACAAATGACCAAAGTTACTTCTTGAGATTTCATCCAATTTACTTGTCACTAACTACAAGCTAGAACAATCAAAAGCACTTCTGATGAATTAGCATCCTCCGTGTCACAAATCCCAAGCTGTCACTTGTAAAAAAAAGTCACTTTTAATGTTCTCCAGGTTGGCGAAGGAAAAAACCGTGTCAACTTACCGCTCGCAACGAACCCGAAATTCAATGTCGACGGCGCACTTGCTCCGTGTGCAGTTTAAGAATCGCGCTTAGACAACGACTAGCTGCGCGACAATCTCACGGAGATGATTCGGTTCTCCCGCGCTATACTTGACAATGCGAGTATATCGCTGCTTCCCGCGCTCCGCGGCTATAATAGTTTCGGCACGGCTTAGCAGGCAGTGCAGCCTCGTCGCGCACTTCTCTCCCCCACTTTGGCTAACAAGGGGGGAGTGTAACGGAGCGGCGGTCTAAGCATTGTGATGCTCGCGGGCATAAATAAGCGCGATATGGAATAACAAGTGCGCTAATGCGCGCCGAAAATACGCGCGAGCTCTCTTCTCTATCTGTCCGCATTCCTGCGAGTCATTATATGCGCGCGCATAGAGCAGGATTCTTTGTAGCACTAATACAACAACGCTGCGCGGCTGAATCCTTTGACCATCGCGGCGCGCAAATTGTTTCGTCCTTTGGCACGCCGATCGGTTATAGTTAATTTCGCAAACAAGCGCGCGCGCGGCAGCGATAATTTTAATTCGCCTCCGCTGAGCCGCCGAAATTATTCGCAATGATTCAGTGCGCGCGCCCGGTAATTATATATCGATGAGGGCATTTGATATGTTTGCGAGAATTCGAGGGCAGTGAAATTCCATATGTGACGCGTGCCTTCGTCAAAAACGCTGTTCGATTCGAGTGATCGTCCATCAGATATTATTCGACAGATAGAGAGAGAGGGGGAGAGGTGGGTCCAGCCGCGAGGAGCTGTTGCAGCGTGTAAGCGACGGCTGCGTGCAGAAGCGTTGGCTATTTTCGAAAATTTCAGCCGCTCATGCGAATCGCGCGCGGAGCTCTCCGCAGCTGTTCCGCCCGTAAGTCTTGCGCAAATTCCGCAACACACTGGCTGAGAGATGCTCCGAGATGCAACGCGCAGAAGAAGCCCCATCATCGCTTGCTAATTATTGTTGCGCGATGACAGCTCCAGTCGAATGCGCTTTTTCATTTTCACGCGCTCCTGATTTTCTTCATTGAATTTCTATTAAAATGTGTCAATTAGATACGTTAATGACTGCGGTTTTTATGAAAATTAGTTATGATGATTACTTATAGAAACAATAATACAATAGATTTGATAAGGAAAATTGAATTGTGCTTATAATTGATACTCAGAAAGTCACTTTGCGTTACCTTGTTGTATCCGAGCTTGCAAGCTCAATGCGTGCGAGAAGACTGAACTACTTTTCAGCTGGATCATCGAATTTTATAATTGGATGCTTTATAGTGAGGCAGCGGATTTTTTTCGAAAATAAATTCTTTGAAAAACAAAAATATAAAAAAAAGTGATTCTTATTTTTATAGACGAAACTTCCGAGAAGGTCCCAAAATAGCCGAATCGTCAAAAAATTTACACCAGATGAGTTACTCTGATAATATTTTTTGAAACAACATTATTACCCCTTTTTTAAATTTCATCGAAGATTTACTTAAATGAATTAATAAACACAATAATATTAACAAAATTCTTATTTAAAAGTACAGAAATAGAATTTTTATAGCATAAAGTTAAAATTTTATATATTTTTATTTAATTAAAAATCAGTATAATAAATTGATCAAGTTCACCGTGAATTACTCATTGTGCTTCAATATTTTTGCCCTTCCATAAATTTTATTATTTAAGATTTTCCAAAACTAAAAAAAAACAGAAAAATTTGATAAACAACTATCTCCAGCAGTCCCACACTCATCTAACCCATCAACCCAGAATCAAGCAAAAAAGTACTTATTTCCCTGCAGTATAGAGCTTACGCGGGGCTGTTGTGAATTGAGGTGCGACGTTTAATTTAACCAGAGACATTAATTCAGCGGCCGAGTCAAGCATCCACCCACTCCTCGGCTCCCCCTCCCTCTCTGTTGCTTATAAATTTGGGAAAGCCTGACTCGCACTTAAAATAGTCCGCGAGGGCGCTCACTCTGCCGCTGCTCTGCGCGACGCGCGCTGCTGGACACGAAGCGCGGATTATATTTCAAAACAAGCCCGCGCGACAAGATCTTTAACGGCTGACGATTTGAGGCTATAAAAAAAAAATCCACCGCTTGATTAACGCCGGCCCCTTTGTGTACCCTTTAAAACCTGTATTTATTTATTCAGCCACGTAACTAGATCGAGCGGCGCTGCGCCGTTAATTCAAACTCGTTACGACTTTGACGAATCCACTGAACGAGCCGAAAATTTACGATTCCACAAGACTCGGGAACCCTTCGGCCTGAGCCAGCGCGCGAAATCCTACGCTCGATTAAGAGCTTTCGCTTTCGCGGGGATTACGGCACCCTCCTTCTCGCTCTCATTGTCAGTGCAGGCCGCCGAGGGCAATAAAGAAAATTAAGGGGCGCATGTCGTCGTCGAGAGGGATAATTAGAGGGAAGAATCAGTCAGTGTCCGGGCGTCGCTCGAGCGTCTCTACTTGTAAGAGGCGGCTAACGCCGCAAGTGCCCGCGGTCTGACCAGTGCCGCGCGCTTTCTACTGACGACTGCACGTCGACGCGCGATCTTGCAGGCTGCTCTGGCTGCTTTTCTTTATTTCTAATTATAAATAATGCTCGGGGCAAGCCGCTGCTAGGCTACTGGCAAAACCACGCCTCGAATAGCTGGCTATTAAGCCGCTGTCGCGCGACACTCTCGCGAATCCATCTTTCGCGGCGCTGGCCCCGCGGCTCCCGCTCTGCAAGGTTACAATGTACAGAGCAAGTGCACACCGAGAATGTAATGAATAACTTGAGAGACTGTATCTTGTCTAAGAAGAAGACGTTGGCTCTAAGTGCTTTAGCTGGTGAACATGCAAATTGTGGGAATTCGGGCAGATATCCCAGTTATTTGTGGCTTTTGTTTGTTTTACTTTTCTAGACTGACAGTACAGTACTGATGCGCCACTTTGCAGTTTTGGCTCTACTACTAGTGCTACGACAGATGGTTACTCTTTTAATTTTTCAAGATCATTTTCTAATCAGTTATCGATTGGCCGATAGTTCATTTAAATTTATGATATAGTTTGGTTTTAAAAAGAAAGAAAAATAAAAAATTAGAACTCTCTGGAATTGTGGCTAAAAATAATAACTAGAGTCACAACTGCAGGTAATCAAAATAATAATGAACATATCAGCAAAGTACACAAATTTAAATATTCTTAATCATTTTAAGTAGAGCAGAAGAGCTGGGAATTGTAATAACAAAAGTTAATAGGGCAAGTAACAAATGACACAGCTGGTCAAGAACAATGAATAAACGCCGCCGAAAAGACAAGCTGTCTCCACGCGAGACAAAGTTTAAGACAGTCCACTAAGTCGTCGTGACATGTTCAGCTGGCTCGCGCAGCGCAGCTGCACAATCGCGCAATGCAGCTCCAAAGAAACAGCGGAAACTCGCGGGCGGGCCAGGTACACATATACACGAGAGCGTGTATCTAAACATCGTGGCGAGCAGAAGCTCTGCGGGTGCAAAGAAGCCAGGAGAGCTGCAGGAGAGGGAGGCGTGATTGACGAGGTCGCGTTAATCTAAGGAAATTTTAGATCCCAGCCAGAGACTTGAGAGTGGGAGTCTCGCGATATTCGCGCGGAGCTGTAATGTAGGTCGCGTGTCCAGCGAGCGAAAGAGGTGGTAGCACAGCCCGGTAGCTCGAGCGCGCGCTCCTATCCTAGCGTACAAAACAGATAGAGCTCGCTTCAGATATACACACACAGACAGAGTGAGAGTGAAGAAGAGAAACTTACGTGCTGGCTGAGACCCTTAAAAATTTGCAAGCTCGCGCGCGCGCTGCCGATGAGCCTGCTCGGAGTGAACTGTGTCGCGCTGGAGGCCCGGCGACAATATCCTGCAGCACCGGTCCACCGCTCTTCTATGTGTGTACGTGCGCCCGTCTATTCGCCTCCTCTATAGTTAGCACTATAAGCGCGCCTCGCGCCCCCCACCCACGCCCTCGGATCGAGATATTTCTGAGAGACAGAGACAGAGAGGAGGACGGATGATGACGCCCGTACTGACGAAATAACACGGATTCATCATCGACGCTGGGCAGAACGCAAAGTCCGCAGAGCCGAGGCTAGACCCTTTGCCACCGCCGATCTCTGCGAACGTGCGAACGAGCGCGTTCCCTCGTCGTTGATTTGGGAAAATAATTATGACTTCGTTTAAACTTTATTTCCGGAATCGAGCTGTTGTTTCTTGGGGGGAGAGTCGTTCGTTGAACTCGAGATCGGGAAGTATACGTAGTTAGTTGGAAAGTTTTATGCAAAGGCATCAAACTTTTATAAAAATAAATATATTTTGTGCTTAATTTTTAAAATTCATATTTCTTGGAAAAGCTTCTATCAAATAATTGCGCCAAATCATCTTGTATACTTATTAAAGTTGCGCAAATATTTGCATTTTTTAAAAGATCATTTTTATCATATAATAATAGTAAGCAGCAAGTGGGCATGCACAGCTTGACAACTTGAACACGCGGTAGCTGTCAGAGATTAATGACTAATAACTAGTGACTAATGACTAGCTGTTAAGAATATCAACTTGACGTGCGTCTAGCCACTAATAGCTACCTGATTTTTTAAATAAAATTTGAAACGGATATAGCTAGAAAAAATACTCTCTCAAAATGTGGCAATGCAATTTTAAACATATTGGTTTTACCAATAGGTTATCATCGATTTTCTGAAAACAACAACTATACTTACAGTAAAGGTGTAGAGGCCATTGGGGATTGGCTGGCCACCGAATTTGATGCTCAGGGTATAGTCACCAGCGTCAGCTACAGAGTAGAAAATGTCAACGGTGCCGTCGGCATTGTCCTGGATGTCAATATCGACATCCTCGCTGTAAAGAAATCATAAAGCCACAAATAAGAAAAGTGTAAAACAATAAATAAAAAGAAAAATATAAATCAATAAATCTCTCTATGAAAGCGAACAAACTAAACGGTTATCTCGCTGCCATTCGACGGCGAAAGACAGAGCTGAGAAATCGCGTAATAATTGAAGACAAACTACACGGCGTAGCTTCTAAGCGCAAAGAAATACGAGCAGCAGGCCGCGACACCTGAGCAGGCAGATCGGAACACGATGTTAAATGGCTTAATGCCACGGCGGATGCACCCGAGAGATTAAACAGACGCGAAGGCGCAGTTGGCCGGAGCCTCGCGCTACGTACCAAGCGTCATGCTTCTCCGTTACAATGTTGCGCTCGAGCGCGAAGAGAAAGCCCCTTAGTGTATGTACGTACAGGCTGCTCTAGGCTCGAAATAACGCGAGCGCCTGCACGCACTGCTTCCGCTCGTGCGTTTCTCCCTTATTCGTGGAAAACTCGAGCGCGCTAAGACGTTTTTTGCCTGGAAACGTTTAAAGCGCGAGCGTGTGAACATTGGAAACGAGCGCGAGGCTTGCCAGATAGCCGAGCGCGGGTAGCTTTCGCCTAATTGCTCGTCGAAATATCTATTAACGTCGCGGTGGCCCGACTGCTCGGGCGCATATTTCATTATTCGCCGCCTACGACAGATATACTACAATGGGGAGGAGCTCACGATGACAGCTTTTGTTTCTCGCGTTGTTTTGGCTATTAATGCTGGATTCAAGTGCGCAGAGATGGCTGTTCATTAGAATATACTATTTTATCGGAATATGCTCATTTAAGTTATATAAAATAATTATTGTTATTTGTTTTTTTTTTTTTATACATCATGTTTTTTTTTAATATATGTATCTAATACTTAAAATACATTATTCGGCAAATTTTATATCTCTATAAAAAAAATTAAAAAATAAGAAACCTTTTTTAAAATTGATGTAATTAATTTAAGTTATTTATATATTAAAACAAGAAAATTAGTGAAAAATGAGATTGTTAATCAATTACATTTTTTACACAAAAATAGAATAAAAATGAAATTGTTATTTAATATGATTTTTTTCTGAATTTCTAAAATACAGATTTTGCCATCTCTGTTTTAAATATAGATTAAAAATTTACTCGAGCCTTTAAGAAACACTTGTTGGAAAGAGAGTACAGCTATCCTTTGAAGCAAGGAGGATCGATAAACGAAACCTCTGCTCTCCCAAGACTTACCTTCCGGAGGTAGAGCGTATGCGGCAGGTGACGGCGCCTCGCCCGGCGTTCTCGGTATCGACGGTAATGCAGTACTCCTCGCCCTGAGCGAGTGTGCGCTGTACTCCCTCCTTGATCTGGCAAGCATCGGCCTTACCGGTCGACACGCTCTGCACGCTCACCGGACTACCGGGTACCTCCTTGCCGCCGTACTTTACGTTCACCTTGTACCGGCCACAGTCGTCCGGCAGGTATGTTGCCTTGTACTTGCCGTCGCCGACATTCTGCACGTTCACTTTGCGCGGATATTGATCCGGCCCCTGGGCAAGAATTTCAATTCAAATTTATTGTGTATTTCTTTTATTTTTATTTAAAATATGTGCATCAAATATTATCTCAGAGATTTACACAACAAAGATATGACAAAATTATTTATTTGTTGTATAACAAAGCTATTGTAGGAATTTTCTTTCTAAAAATACAGATTTAAAACTATTTTTAAGAAGAAACAATAATAGGTGTTATTTTTAATGCAAAAATGCGCAATAAAAATGAAAACAAAACTCAAGGTCAGAATGGGCTTTAAATAATTTTTTCCCGCAGATGTTACATAACTTTAAATCTTCAAAATATTATTTGATTTTTTATAAATCTAAAATTAAATAGTAAGAGATTAACTATTTTGATTTTTTTCACACATTCTGGATAGACGTAAATAATTGATTTTTAAGATGCCTTTACGAAAACATCCGACCAGATTAATCGAAAATGACTCTGACTCACCAGAACTTGAACCTCCAGATCGCCGAATCCAGCCTTGGAGGTGTCAACAACAAAGTCAGCGGGGAATGATGCTGTCGTGACGGGCGACACACCCGGACCGGACAGTACAACTTTGTTTGGATCACAGGACGGCTCAACTTTGACCTTGAACGGACTGCCTTGTACTGGCTTGCCACCGTAATTGACGTCAACCTGGACTGTGCTACCCGCCTGCGAGGGCATGTACGTCACCTCGTGAATGCCGTCACGCAACCGTTTGATCTCAGGTTTGCCAATGGTGCCTCGATCAGTTTTCACTTTTACGCCGAGCTCAGCGTTGGATACTTTAGTCGAGTCAACGATGAAAGTTGCGGGCACACCTTCGCGAACCATTTGCGGTTGTAAACCTGGACCCACGGCAGTTGGAGAATTTGCATCGGGCTGAGAAGATGGAAGAATGTTTTGGTTCTGAGATCCGTTTTAATTTAAAAAAAGAGTTATAAATATTTGCAGATAGATTACCTGATTAATGGCCTGAACTTTGAAGGGTGATCCGGGAATATCTTTGTTGGCGAATTTTATACTAATGTCGTAGTCGCCAGGCTCCGATGGTACGTATTCGACGCTGCACGTTCCGTCGCAATTGTCTTTGCAGGACACCACAGCTTCACTGGGTCCTTCAATGGCCAGTCCAAGTCCGCCTGTTCCAGCCTCTACCGTATCCAATATTATTAATACCTACGTCTTCTGAATGAGACTAAAAAGCTCATATTCTCAATAAGTATTGTATTACATACCTCTGGTCTCGACAGTAAACTGATTAGGCTTGTTAACAATTCCTTTCTGGAGACCAGGCCCATAAGCGCGGCATCTGCTAGCATCGCTGACGCGCTTGACGTTAACATTAAACGGTGATCCGGGCACAGGTATATTGTCATAGAGAACGTCAACGGTATGCTTGCCCTCTTCAAATGGCGTGTAGCTAACGCGATAGGTGCCGTCAGCCTGGGGCGTTATCACTTTCTCCGTAACACCACCGTTCGGATTGCTGATCGTGCAGCCGATTCGCTCGCTTTCACCCTTAGGCTTGCCGACAGCGCGCGTGTCGATCGTAAACTCCGTGGGCTGGTATACGTTCAGGCCTGAAATGGATATGTTCATTAGTATTTCTTATTTAGATTTGACCTGCAGTTTTAATCACTAAAAACAAGTGCTGCAAAATTCTTTGTAAACTGGAATTGCCGGATATTTATACAATATGTAGAACCTACTTCTTAAAAGACTAATTAGTATCGTAAATAAAATCAATCAATAAAACGAAAAAGAAAAGATTTTAAATAATAAGCTAGTTACAAAATTAAAAGAACACAATTATTGATAAAAGCTACCTAAGGAATAATTAGAAGCAAGGTTGATAATCAAACCCTTCAGTGCTCGTCATATTAAAATTGATGAATTACAAAAATCTTATTGGTTGCTGTGAAAGTTAACCCACTTAAAGTAAATTAAGAGTATAGTGCGTGCACTAAAGGGTGGATGTGCGCTAGATAAGTCACACTAAGTCACTGCAAAATTGATAAATTGCATGCTCAAACCAAAAGTCGCTAAACAAACGGCACAGTAAGCCAGCGCAGGCTGATTTTCTGGGGAAATAAACATAATCGTGACCCAATAGTTTCCTCCTCAACATATCTCGAACCATGCTGGAAATCATTCACCTACAATGCATGAAGATAAAAGAAAAAAAAAGATAGAAAAAAAAGGTGATGAACGAGCCTCGTTGGTGCCACCGCATCTATCCCGGTCCCCATTCATTCCATTCACAATGCAGAACTCATAGCAACGACATATAAATAACTCGGGCTAGCAAACGGCAAAATTGTCTCTCATATATATAGTGATCGCATCCACATAATAGGCGCTGACCATGTGGCTGTACGCCGCTGCCCGACACCTTGATCTTGCTTAGATCGGGCGGTCTCTCGTCAATGATGGCCTGGAAGGGCGAGCCCGGTATGTGCTGGTCGTTGAAAGTGATGTTGATTGAATAGTCACCGGACTCGGTCGGCAAGTAAGCCACAGAGCAGGTACCGTCGCCGTTGTCTCTGCAATTGATAGCCGCCTCGCAGGGTCCCTCGACTGTGACGCCCAGGCCGCCTTGTCCAGCGCCTCGGGTATCGATCACGAAGTCGGCGGGTTTGTTGACAATACCCGTGCTGAGACCCGGGCCAGAGGCCCTCACTTTTTTCGGCTCGCTAGTGGGCAGGCAGGTCATGCGATGAGGGTAGCCGATTATGGGCTCGCCAGCGAAGCTTACGCCGATGAGGTACTCGCCGAGCTCGGTGGGTGTAAAGTTCACGAGATGGCCCTCGTGAGTCGGAACAATATGGGCCTTGGGCCGGGCTCCCGAAGGCGCGGTTACCGCAACCTGGATGTCGGCCGGATGGCCGGCTTCTTCCGTCAGCACGCGGAACTGCTGGAGACTGTTAACCGGTGCGGCTGTCGAGCGCCGCGTCAAGCGTTTATTCGATTCATTCTTTACCGATCGATTCTTTAATTCGCCATTTTTCTCAAGCGCTAATTGGGAGCTATGTAGGAGAACCTCCTCGACTTAATCGAGTATTTGCATAACCTAATACTCCTGAGGAGGTTGACTCCGCTTTTATTTTATATTGAAATGCTGCTGAAGCCTCTGCAGATTCAGTTACAATGCAGAAGCGAAACCTGGCAGCTTTTGCATAAGTGGGCTCAAGCGGTTATTAACAAGAATTTATATAAAGAAACATTATGACTAGAGTTAGAGTGTTGTGTAAGCGCTATTTTTTTTAATCCTTCGAACTTTACATTGCTGTATTTGTGGAAATTTCGAAGGCTGTACAGCCGATTTTACATCATAGCCTCGGCTCGAAGACTGTTTTATACGCACGCGCACAAATATACGCATATATACATTATTGTTTCTAGAAAATTTCTCTGCGGCTTCTTTCGAGGTAAAATTAGAAAGGCTCTCTTCGTTTTTCGTCCAAGAATAACGCACGCGTGCTCGTCACGGATTCCGCGCTGGAATCCGCATGCGCGTGCTCGTACATATGTATATATCTTCCCGAGCCGAGGCGCGAGAGCTATATTTAAGCATATTCACGACGACGAGTTCTCTCGCCGTTAAGACATTCTTCGAGCCTTCGCTAGGCCTGGCGAATTTTTGACTTTGACAGATATGCATAAGAATGCGAGAGCCTAGACTCTGCTAGTATCTGGGTGAGGAGACGACCTCTAAAGACACAGGGTTTATAAGTAGCTGCCATTGAATAACGTAATTTCCTCCTCTGTTGGAGAATTCATGTCAGATATTATGCATTGTTTCAATGGGAAATTCAAGAATTATAATGAAATTGAGATTCTTTTGTAAAAGATTGAAAAATTGTTTGCTATTGATATTGTTGAAATATTATAAACAATTTGATTTGTATTATTCAAGTAATTTATACTTCATTTTTAATATTTAAAAATAAACCAAGTTATTTTAAATGTCATATCCTCACCTTACCCGATCGATATAAATTACGACTAAACTAAGTAAAGAGTCGCTAAGAGGCAGAAGACACTTACTAGGCGACAGGCCATCAACTTTGACCTTGGACACGTCAACGTGTGGCTGTACGTTAACTTTTAAGGGACTGTGCGGCACCTTTAGTCCGCCGTAATTAAGATTGACGGTGTAAGTTCCCGGGTCAGGTGCAACGTAATCGACCGTGTAAGTGCCGTCCTCGTTGTCAGTCAGTTGAATCGGCAGATCGTGACCATCGGGCCTCTGCATGTCGACTTTAAGCTCGCCAGGTCCAGCCTCGCGACAGTTGACGTTAAAGTGCGTAGGCGTGTTAGATTTGACATTCTTGTCAAGACCTGGACCGAATGCTTGGACAAGCGCCGGATTCAGAGGTGCTTTGACTTTCACTCTGTACGGAGATTTCTTTGTGGCGACTCCTCCGTAGTTCACCTAGATAAGATCAATGATTAGCAAAGCCTTGGTGTATTTAATAAGATTGATTCTATAACAATGTAATTTGAAAGTACCATAACGACGTGTTGAGAGCCAGAGGTTGGCTTGTAGTGGGCTTGTACCGTTCCATTACCCTTATCTTCAAGTTTGATCGGCACGTCTCTACCAAAGGCATCCTGAATTGCTACTTCTAATGGAGCTTGTCCTGCTTTTCTAACGTCCACTGTAAAGTTTGTGGGCTTATCACTAACTAATCCTTCTGGCTGGATACCGGGTCCATGAACTTCAACCTGAAATTAAATACAATTTTGATTATTTTATTCCTTATTCGACTTAGTTTGTAAGACAGACACCTAACTTATCGGCACTGCTTACTCGATAAAGAAAAATTAACGAGTTATTTTTTATTATTTATAGTAGATGCAAAATACAAACTTTGTCGGGGTCGAAGTCGCTCTTTGGCACGATGTTAGCGATGTACGGTGACTTTGGAATATCCTCGTTATCGCAAAGAATGTGCACGGCGTAGGGTCCGGGTGCCGTTGGCAGGTACGAAACGTCGGCAGTGCCATCTCCATTGTCGTTGCATTCGATCTTGGCCTTGGACGGACCTTCAATTGAGAAGCCTAGGGCACCGGTTTCGCCGTTCGTATCGACGGTGAAGCGAGCCGGGTGGCCTACGATACCTCCGTGCAGACCCGGTCCAAAGACTCGGATGGCGGATTCTTTGTAGGGACCAACGTTCACCTCGAACGGAGATTTCGGAATTTCCTTGCCGCCGTAGGTGACCATCACTACGTGGCGGCCGTCTTTTACTGGGAAGTAATGGCACTCGTAGGTTGTATCATCGATCTTTGTTAATCTGAAAATATAGAACTGAATCAGTTGTTGTTTTCGAGTTGGTATTTTGAAAAGCACACTTTATTTTAACTGAAAAAGAAATAAATATCAAAATACATGTCTTGTCAGTTCTGACTCATTCTACTTAGACACGTATAAATCCTTCGAAGACAAACGTGGTTTAACTCTATTTTAAAATTACAACTTCTACGAGCTATACTATATTAAATTACCTGATTTAATGGATTTAATTTTAAATATAAAACCAGAATCAATTAATTGAATTATATTTCAAGATTAGAAGTAGTAATAAATATTAATTTAAAAAAGAAATCACTGTTAAAATTCAAAACGCAGTATACGAAGAAAAAAAACAAAGCACGCTCTCTGAACAATAGCACAAAATTTAAATGTCAAAGCAAATTCCAAAGTCAGCAGCGTATCAAGCTTCCGGCCAAATGACACGTGCCCGGTCCTCTAATCAGCCAAGCGAGAGCCATGAAAATTCACGTACTTGACTGGTAGGTTGACGCCACCAGGCGCGATGATCCTAACATCGGCCACGCCCTCGCCGGCGTCCTTGGTGATGATCGTGAAGTCGGCGTCGTCCTTGACGCGCACCCCGTTGGACAGGAGGCCGCGCCCGTAGGCTCTGCACTTTTTCGCATCCGAAACTGGGGCGACGCGCACGCCGATGGGATTGTTCGGGATCAGCTTGCCCGCAAAGAAGATGTTGACAGAGTGCAGTCCGATTATCGGCGAGACGTACTCGCAGCGCCAGACGTCCGGCGAGGTCTGACGGAGCTTCACTGGCACCGTTGTTTTTTGACCCTGTGGAAAATTTAATTTTTTCATTCACTTTAAGAATTTAAGGAAAGAACGTGGATTTATTTTGTATGGAAAAAATATTGAAGAGCTAAATTCTTATTTTTAGTTTGTAACTATCTAGTTTTCAACAAGTGTTAAAAACGTGCTTTATCTTAAGTAAGAGAATTATCTTGACGTGATATTTTTATGGAGTGTTTTCTTAAAAGAATAATAGAAATTTATTTACGTAACTATACATGCTTTGCGAAAAACAAATAATAAAAGTTTAATTTATTATTTTTCTAGTCAGCTTAGATAAAAAGCTACTTTCTCTTAAAAATAAATGGGCGATTAGTTAAAAATAGACTCTAAGAAAACATCAAAATATTATTGCCTCTATTTTCACGCTATTTTCGTAAAATAAAATATCGGCTAATCAGCAACACTAAATAATTTGCAAATTCATAAATACATTTTAATTAATATTATCGTTTCCGAACAAAAATACAATAAAATAT
>JAPYZA010002552.1:0-17010 GCA_030522685.1 Eupelmus azureus | reverse complement strand
TAAACTATATATTTAATATTTAAAACATACAATATACATATAGGAACAATAAATTATTCTTGAGGAAGCTACGTGCCAATGAATTGGCAGCGGTTTTTTAGTAAATGTGAGTGAGAAGGTTGAACGTACTCATTAAAATATAGAGATGACTTCAATACAAACAAATTAGAGCCCAAATAGAGCTATGTGCTTTTCTTGTGTCGAACTGTAGCCTTCAGAACATAGTTGGTTTCGGTTATAAAAGAAACTAGAAGTTTCTGTAATTTTCCAATATAAATATTTTATAAATATTTCTAGTACTTCTTCATTAGTAATGAACTATTTAAAAATACATAGTAATAATAATTATATCATATGTTGTAACATATGCAAAAAATATATATGCTGAAAGGTAATTCTATATTATAAAATAAAATCAGGTTATTAAATGAATAAAACAAATTGAAACTATCTTCCAAACTCTTGAATGAATAATTCTTACATTTTTCATACACAGTCAAAAGAAAACTATAAGCAGGAGCCAAATATGCATGCATAAAGCCAAATAATGCCTTCTCAAAACTTTCTTCCATTGGGCTTTATCGTCTCATTTGTCATTATAGGTCGCACTTAGGCGAGCCCGCTGAAAGATTTTTCCCACGCGACAACAGCGGCTCAACATATTTTCTCGGACATTTCACTCATCGACTTCCTTCCTCTCGACTTGCCTTCCCAGAAAAGAAAGACTAGAATCTCTCCCGGTCGTCACGTGGCTATACTATTCGCAAAGACGCCAAGTTTTATCTTCAGCATGGAGGTGATGTATGCGCGAGGGGGCAGCGCTACAAGGAATTTTCTCTTTCTCCTCCTGTGCCGTTCTCCTTTCTCGCTTTATTTCTATTTTTCTCAGCTCTCTCTCTCTCTCTCTCGCAGAGGTCCTCGGCTCTCTCTCTCTCTCCGGGATATCTTTAAAGTTCATTGCGCGCGCCCTGGCTACACGGGCTCCGATTTGCATACGGAACCCGAGACACGTAACGCCTACGTAAGTGAATTAGCTGATCCACGAGGCTTGCATAATGCAGCTCGTTTTTCTGATATTGGCCGGATTAATCTATTCCTCCTGCTCCCTCTGGCTCTCCACCGCTGCTCGCGCGTGTTTCCAGCTGCTTTTTTCCACTCCTTTTTTTTCCGCTTTCTGACGCGCTCGAGCTCTCCTATTTAGATTCTTTTTTTGCCCTTCCTTTCGCTTGCGTGACACGCAAGCTGAGAATATTTTTCTACTTCTTGTTTTTCTCCAGCAGCGGCAGACGGAAAATGCTGCTAAACACAGCGGCTCGCGGTTTATATTTAAACGTTTTCTGCAACGAATCTCGGTCGGTCGATCATTGCCGCGTTAAACATTTATCGAATCACGGCAAGGAAAGGCTCCGAATCGACAGAGCTCGAATATAATGCAGAGCCTGTGCCCTAAAAAAGATCGCGCTGGATTTTCACGCTGCTGGCCTCTCTCTCTTTTCGCCAATCGATTAGGTTTTCCCGCGAGCTCGTTGACTCGGCAGAGAGCCCGGCATGTATGACCTCCTAAGAAGAGTGCACAGTCGGGGGGAGTCCGGCTGCAGGCGCGAGGGTTGCATTCTGCAGGTATACATGCACACGCTCCCTCGCGCGAACAAGTCCTGCGTGTGTGTGTGTGGTGGGTGCGCGCGCGAGCGCGCGGGTTGCCGGCGTATTTTGGTATATTGATCGGCCGAGCGAGCGGCTGGCCATCCTCTCCCACCCACCCCCGTCGGCGGCGGCGGCGGCGGCGGAACCCGGCGCGCGCTCTCGTTCCCGTTCGCCTCTCTCTCTCTCTCTCGCTCGCTCTCTCGACCCCATCTTTCCCCGACCAGCCATCCATCCATCCGCTGTCGCTCCCACCCCCGCGGCGGCGCGTTCATTCGTTCGTTCGCCCGCCGCCCTCTACCCCACCTCCTCCTCCTCCTCCTCCTCCTCTTCTCTCTCTCTCTCTCTCTCTCTCTTTCTCTCTCGCTGCCACCCCGAAAGCAGCGGCGCAACTACGCCGCACGCGCTCAACGAAAGCTCGAGAACGCCGCGTCGTCCAGCCGACTGCTGGATACGTGTGCGGGAGCTTTATCACTGCCCCTCCGACACCTGTAAAAACCTACGACGACCGCCAGTGTATATTCAGAGTTTTGTTTTTCTTTTTTTTCCCTTTTCCTCGGGCGCCTGATTCACGCCCAAGTATTGACCTGCTTTTTTCCTGGGCTGGATCCGCTGGCTTTATACAAATTTCGTTTAATTGCCGAACTAGAGTTGAATTTGCTTTACGAATGTGATGGTTGGATTAACAGAAGTTGCAGTTTTTTGGACTTGAAATACTTAAAATTTATGACAATTATATCATATATTCACTATACGGTTGATATAGATAGTTAACTATAAAAATGTGCATGTATTTTCAAATACGTTCAAAAATATTCTACCCTCCTGTTTGAAAATTTCAAAAAATCCAAGTCAACCAAGCATATTTTTCAAAACTTATGCACGCAATTTCATACGCAAAACAAAGCCGAGAGATATCACCGCAGCTCAAGGCTCGCCTGCTCGCTCGCAACGCGTCCGCTTTTGGGGCCCGGCGTTCGCCGTGCGCAGGATACATATCGCGTGCTCGGAATCGCGAATAAAAAACAATCGCACCAGCAGCCTCGGGAGGGAGAGAGAGAGAAAGAGAGAGAGGAGGAAGCTAACGTGCACCGCTTGATATGGACTGACGCTAAGTGCTCTTCTCCGTCTTTCTTTTCCTTGCTTTATCTTCCTCGCTCGGCGCAGCGAGCCACTGCCACGAGCTTTGACTGACAGGCTCGATGCGAGGAGCGCTTACTGTCGATGATAACGGCAACAATGCCGGTAGACGCGCAAGCGCGTGTCTGTTTTTTCTTTAAATTTTTATTGCTAAAACGAAACAATGAGCGATAAGAATAAATTTTGCGTCTGATGGGCACGAGCTAAATACGGCTATGGAAATGCATATATAAGCGCGTCGCTTTGGGGATTCGGAGAGAGTAGTAGCATAAGCATAAATTTAGCTCCGAGCGTTTCGCGTCTGCGCGTGGCGTTTGATTAATGAAGCCGAAATTCTCCGCGAGCGGCTCGACAACGGCCTTCTCTTTGTGATTCATGGAAATCTATCGTTCTTACCGGCGCGATGATGACTCGGCGTCTTGCCTTTTTATCGCGTTAAAAGATAACGTTACCCGGAAAATATTCGCTTCAAGTGTAGAGCGTCTCGCCGCATTGCTGTAAGCTTATATATGCCTGATTATGCTTCTGCTTTTCCTTTTGGACTCGTATAAGATGGATCAACGATTAATCGAGGTGCCACGCTCATCCTGCTTTTTACCGGCCTATCGTCTGCCATTCTTCTACGAAAACTCAAACGGTTAGACACGCTCAAGACAAAACCTGTATTGTAAGCCTGGAAAGTTTGCGAGGATGAAAGAAAAACTAGTGGAGGGCCGTAAAAAGCCGAGCTATTTTCCTAATGCATTTTAAACGTGAGGGTGAAAATCGAATTTATGAATGTGAAATGATTTATGATGCGTAATATCCATTTCTTCTAGTGATGATATATTTGAGTCAGTTCCCAAAGGAAATGCAAATGAAAACTGTTTTTCATAAATAAACGTACGGATAATGATCCGTTAGTTACACTGCGTGTTTTTGTAAAAATGCTTATTAACGATGCAAAGTAATACCGAATGTTTATTTCTAGAAATATCATTTCTTGTCCTGTACAGATAAGGGAATTCTTAATTTCTTTTATTTTCTTACGATATCTAATATTAAGCCCATGTTAAACTTATTTTATAATCTTTTTATCCTATGTTTAGCTTTATTTTTATTTAATTAAAAGATTAAAAAATTGGAGTCGACGTAATATGAAAAGTAACAAAATTGATATTTAATGTTGCCCAATGAAACAGGAACTAAATTAAGCATTTACAGCTACGTCAAAAGCATACTACAATTTCTAGGTAATTAATCAAAATAATGATGTTTTGAAGAGCATTTACTAACTGTTTCCAAGAGTTCTCAAAATACCTTCGCTAACTACCACTTTTTTAAAAAATATCTCAAAAATATTTACCCGTCGAAGGTACTCAGACAAACATACAAACCATACAACAAACAATGAAAAATCAAAAAATTATTCAACAATATAGCACATTCTCTCGTCTCGAAGACGCACGACAGTTTCCATCCACAAGGTTATAACAGCGAGATGATAAAAACGAGCAAGTGCAGAATTACAATACAATACAGACGGCCAGACGCAACTGGGGCTGCAGGCTCACGCGCGCAGTCGGATCGCGCGCGCGACTCTATACTCACACTTGGCGCTATACACCCACTTGCACACGCACACGCGTATATTTCTCTACATTGCGACAGCTCGCGGCCGTAACTAATAACAATGATCATAATATGGGCTAGCTCGGTCACTTCTTCGCGGCCTGAACGCATCGAGGCGCATTCCAAGCTTGGACGCCTGCGAGAAAAGCGAACGACCCTGCGCTAGCTGCCTTCTGTAGCTGCAATACGCGATTCTTTCAAAGTCAACTCGATGACGACGACAGCGGCGAAGATGATTCGTTACGCACAATAATACTGGAAATATGTGTATTAGCCTCGTGTTATGCGAGTTTTCGAGATTTTCGTTGGATCTTTCCTTCTTCGATGCTTGGTAGCTGGAGGAAACACAAGAATCGCGAAGATTTCAGTGCTTTTTACACAAATAACCCCACATCGGACGTTCTTTTTGCCTACTATTAATAAAAAAGCAGCGTCATTAAGGCCGCGCGGCGATCGAAGCCGCGCATACATTCCTCGAGTTATTTAAACAAGCAATATATAGGCTAACCAGCCTGCGTATAAATCGATAACAGAATTCTAGAATGAGACGCGCGCGGGGCTATAGGCCGGAAAAGCACGCAGAATTAAACCAACAGCCAATATGTGCCCATATATATACACACACACACATACACACTCGGAGAGCGAAGCTCTCTCAGGCTCTGCAGAGCCGCAACGTGAATCGTGTCGTACGTTTCTTTCTCTATGTTTGCTCGGGAGCTGTGAGCGCTAGCTCGACGTGCAGCACACTCGTGAGCTCCTCGAGTGAGCCCGCTCTGGCTGCGACGTTGCCGGCTCTCCGGCTCTCCGTGCCAAGCGCGCGTCACACCTACGCACTGGCAACGCCGCGCGCGCTCCGTTCCGTCTCTCTTTTGCTTGCTCGAGAGAGTTTCTACCAGCCTGCCTGCTGCTGCCTGGCCGTTCGATTCGCCACTGCGTGTACGTCTTCGTGGCGCGCGTTTATTATTGCGGGCCGGTTTTGCCGAGGCTTTCGCCGAGTTGAGGAGAGTAGCTAGGAGCCGGGCAGATTGAAACTTATTAATGAATTGATTGAGCTTTTCGGGGAAGTTGTTTGGGAAAGTCCTTTGATTATTTTCTGCTTTCATGGGGAGAGTAACGGAATTTTGATTGCGGTTTCGTAGTTTTTTCCGCGGGATTGTTGGATTTTTAATGTGGGCGGGTATTTTTTTTAATGTTTGGATTTGAATTCGTATGAGTTGTCCTGGAGTTAGGTAATTTTGAAAGTAGATTTTCTACTGCTCCAATATTAATTTAAAATAAGCCGGGATTATAAATAAATGATTTTCAAAAACAAGTTTCGTACGGTACACCTGTCGATTAACATTAAATATGTACGCCGAATGACCCAGAAGCAATGAAAACATTCTTTTTGAAATCACTAATTCTAATAAAGAATTTCAAATCGATAATTATTAACAAATTAGTTATCTTGTAATTTTCAGATAATCCGATTGCGGAACTTTTTTAATGTATTAGGTTTTTGCTATCATATATTTGTTTAAAACATACCTTTTACTTCTGATTTAATCTGCAAAATTTACTTCTTTATATCGCTAGTCATATATATTCTAAAATTATTCTTTTTGTGTATTTCTTTAAGAACGTTCGCTGTAAATTTATTACTACATTTTATCGTACCTTTACTTCTTATATCAATGTACAAAAATACCTCTTATATTTAAATGACCAGTAGCTTATGGGTAATTAACTTCATATACATTTATTAACACACGATTACATCAAAAACTTTACTTCGAAATATACAAAAATAAATCTAAATTACTTTTCAATTTAAAAACATTAAATTTCAGAATAAATTAAACACAACCAATAATAATCGAATATATTAAATTCATTCATTATTTATCTTACAAAAATAGATTATCTTAAAATACAATATTTATGTATCCTAATGACACATTCAAATAACCCATTCGTTTTTAAAAAGTATACAGTCATGACTGTTCATTATGTATCGGCGCGACGTATGCTATTCGTTTTGTCACGTACTTATTCTCATACGTGTAATCTTGGTTACGTAGTAAGTAGATGCACCAGCTAATCATATTTTTTAAACAGTTTATTTTTGCGGGATCACGCAACTGTTACGTCGCTATCGCAAGGGAACATAATAAAACTGCATGGCAATCAAGAAATTTGGAAGCTATTAAGAAAAAGCATTATAAAAAATGTAAATTTTCACGGTTTATTATGGTACATTAAAAAGATGACATTCGCATTATACAGAATCCTTCTACGTTACATAAGTCTATACTAGCATACAATATGTTCTTTGAAACATCATTCTGGAACGCGTGTGCAGTGACATAAGTCATGAATTGTGCTATCTCTTCACTTCGGTCATCTCAGAAGTAGTATTTTGCTTACATGCATTCGTGCGTTTCAGACATTTTTTATACGAGTACGGATAAACGATAGAGCTTAATAACGAAACTGCCATTATCGCACGAAAATGCTTACTTTAAACGTGCTATTGAAGAGATGCTTTATGTGCTCTTCCAGAAAAATGCACGCATTTTTTAAAACATTTTTATTTCTTTTCCTGCAAGTACAGAACGTCCTGTATTGTATAGAATACGAAAATCTTGCTGTTCTTATAATCATCCGTAAAAGACTGATAAATTTTTCATCAGCAAGGTTTGGAAAACTTTCATGCCTTACTTACAAGCGCAGTAGAGTAAAGTTTTCGAGATAAATAAGTATCCAGTGACAATTAAGCAAAATGTTGAGCACATGGGAGCCTAGTTAAGTAACACTTTTTTCAACAATTCCTATCTAAAAAAAAATTACAATAAATCAACTAAAAACCTGAACCATTCCAAACAGACGAGCGAAAAAATATCTAATTCGAGAAAGATCCCCATTGTCGATGCCGGCGCACCTTCGTCGCAGTACTAATTCTAGAGTACTCGCAAAGCCCGCGAGCAACAGCCAAAGAATACAGTCGCTCAGAGCTCGAGCCTAGGCATCTCCTCTAGTAATGCGCAACCGGAAGACATCACCTTTCGGCTGTGTACACACGCAAGATGCTATAGGTTGACTTTCACCGGCGTGCACGGCTGTGTCACGACACCAGCGACCGAGCGTGAGACAGAGTGAGAGAAGCGACTCGCTCGTGACGCCCCGGCCTCGCCTGAAAATATTGATCTCCGCGCCTATTAGGCGAACAGGAGTGTGTGTACTTCAACTCGCGGAAATATCAACATCGCGCTCTTTCTCGGGAAACACATAGCTGCGCGGTATTTGCTTTTCCTCTGCGACGTTGAAGCTTCACTCGCTTAGACATTCTTCGTCTACGTTTCTTCCTTTTTTGAAACGACGCGGGAGCTTCGTTAGACTTCGATTTCGCTGATAAAGCCGATGGTTCGCCGATCGGTTTCTGCACCAAGAGCAATTTTCGAAAGGAGCGCGAAATGGAGCGCCCGTTGTCAAAACGGAGTTTCTTTCAGGAAGCCAGCTTTCGATTTCACAACTTCAGCGATATTTTATGCGTGGCTTGATGTTTTGCTTAGCCTTGAAAGTTTTTTTCTCTGTAATTTTATACCGATTTACTATAATTAGACTGTTCGTAGCCTCGGAATTTTCGTCAAGACCCACCCGTCCGAAACAATACTATCCCCAAAACCATCGCATTCATTTTATACAAAACATCCTCCAAGTTTCTTTAACAATTCACCAGTTGAATAACCATTTTTAATCCTTCAACCAAAGTCAAAGAAAAATGCATCCACCAGCGGGCACAAAGAGCCAAGAGTCGCGCCATGCTAATTCGCGCGCCGCGCGAGAATGCGGAAGGTCGCAGCGCGAAGCGAACGGCCAGCAGAAGGCCTGAGCACGAGGTAGTTCAATATAAAAAGAGAACGCTGAATATTTAAAACAGCCGCAGTCTCTCGGTCTCGGCTCGCGCGCAAACGAGTCCTATAAGCACTTCCAGATAAAAGAAACGATTTGGACGCGCCGGACCGAGACAGGGAGAGACATATCCAGCGACGAGGCTCCTCTTGCACACGCGAGTAGTTCTCCAGGAACAAAAACACGAGCCCCCCAAGAGCCGGGAGGCTCTGGAGCGTTATCTTCCTTTTTCTCGCACGACTCTGGTTTGGTCGATGGGTCTACCTGTATTCATTCTGTAACGTATTACCAGCCTTTCTTTTATGAAAGGAGAGTGTCTCGATATTAACGTTTGGAATATGGACGTTCTCTTTGATGAGGTGTGCCGTTTCACGCTTGCAACAGGAGATTTAAATTGTTGATTTAGAAATGTATGGAATGAAAAATAATAGTTTGTTGGAATTGGTGAGGAATAATATGGTCATCTGGGGAAACGGTTCGAATCGACATGTGTCGTTGTCGTACTAGAAATGCGCAAACAATCTAATTAAATTTATAGGATTAGAAAGTAAGACATGGTGCAAATCATGTGATAATTGCATCATATTCCACAATTTAAATATAAAAAACACGCCTGCAGTCTACCAGACTTCACTTTAGAAAGGAAGTTTGTTGAGAAACGTGGACAAAATAGTTGCCGCTTATCCATTCAAATCGAAATGACATTATTAAATTTACAAAGCTAAATATTGATCTAACATTATCTTTTCCCTTGGCTCGTACGATGTCCAGTTTCCCCGAACAGTACAACGCCGGCTCTGGTAAATATTGATGAACGAATGGTTAACAAGCTTGACTCTTCTAAAAGTTAAGAACATTCCTTTCCACGAACGTCACTAAGCGAGAGCAGACAATGAAAGACAGTACCTAGCTAGTAGAAAGTTTGTAAACGTATTTCGAGCATCTTTACAAACGAGCGCAATAATAATTTACAGGTACTACAATCCCCGTGCAGCTAGAATTCTTTTCTTCACGATTACCGGGGAGAAAAACACAAGTCGTTCAAGAGAAAGAAGCTCTACGAGTAATTAAGTGGATAATTTCACGTTCGTTCTTTCAAAGTCTACGAACAGAAGTAATTGTCACAAGAGCTACAATCTTGATAGGGGATCAGGCTTTTCGCTATCTCTCGACGGTATAAACAAATATAGATCAGTGCCTGGAAATCTCTTCAAATGTGGCTTTACAAATAAAAAATAAATGAAAACGTCGGCTTTCATCGTTAATTTTATCGAATTTATATAAACGCTGACAGCCTGCGTTTGTATTTACAGACGGTCTCAACGATTAAAACCGAAATAGAAATTTTTCCCGCTCCTGAAAGGAGTTTACACACATCAGTCTGGATGACGTACCAACAAAAAGCCATCCTGCCTCATTTTTTTTCTTTTCAGTGCGTATCTCGACGAAAACGCTTGAAACTCGAAATACAAAGCCGTAAAGAAAAAAATCGAGTCTCGCGGCTCCGCGAAAAATAGAACGCAATAACAATTCGTTCAGCCGTCTCTTTTTTCCTCCGAGTTTCTGTTTGTCGAAACCCACAGCTATACACACTTACGCCAACTCTGTGCGCATACATAGCCACGGCAAACTCGTTCCTGCCGACGTTCGTTCATTCAGCTCGTATAGCCTCCCTTTGTCTCAGTCCACTTGCAATTCTTTCACTCGCTACTTATGCGAGCGCTGCGCACCGAAAGACAGCGAGATAGAGATAGAGATAAACGGAACCCAAGCCGAAGCTGCACGCGTCTGTTGCGCGATTGTGCGGTGCGTAACGTGTGAGTCAGAGCGTCTAGGATCCACATAATGTCGTCCGGAGTGAAACCACCTGCGCACAGAGCCCCGGCGCGCTTTCCGCTCTATCTTTTCTAGCCCGTTTTTTTTCCCTCCGTCTTTCTTTCGGCTGCGCTCGTTAAGCGAGTAAGAGGAAACTCCGGCTCGTTACAGAGAGCTGAAACGATCTAGCCTGCAGTGTGTGTCTGTGTGCGCGCAGCGGCATTGTCACGACTCGCCGCGGGTCCTCCTTTTCTCTCTCGCGCAACGCTATCCTCTCCTGTGTACGTACACGTTCGGCTCGAGCAGCGCGTCGTGCACAACTCGTTCTTTTTCTCTCTCTCTCTCTCTCTCTGCGCCGGCGAATTTCGCGAGAGAGTTACAACGCTCGCGCGCACTTTCCTCTCTCTTTTACGCGCGGTTAATGAGTCGCGCGCCCGAGCGACACTCCTTTCCTTTCTTCGGAGCGCTCTGTGTGTTTCTCCGCGGCTTTTTTAACCCTTTCCCGGCCCAGCCGCGTGTTTTTCTCGGCGTCTAGTAACGATCGCGCGCGGCGACGTGTTTGTTTTTACGGCTATTATATAAGGCGCGATTAATCTTATCGTGAAGCGGCCGCGGCTGCTTCATCGTTGTGAGAAATTAATCTGACGCTCGCGAGCGCTCAAGTTTTCTCAGACGGCGAGCTGGCTTTTGAGTTGGTTATTGTCTTTGGGAGGGAAAAAATTACGCCGTTGGGAAAAATGTTGTATCATGATTTTTTGTCAGGCTGTACTGATTAATGCGCGGGCTGCCGGTCGATGAGAGAGCGGCACTCGAGTCGAATGATTCCTGCGAAAGCTTAAAGTAGATCAGCTCGTGGAGGGTATAGAAAAATATTTAAGCGTAAAAACAAGATAAGGCTGACAAATAGTTTATCGTTGACGACGTCACGGTTACGAAAGGCTGCCGGCTTTATTGTTCCTATTTTTATCGGTAATCTGAGTATCTTCTCGTAATAATCCATCCTGTTTACCGCGAACTCCAAAATTGAGTATTTATGATAAATAAAATAATATTCTTAACAAAGTTACAACAAAATAAAAACCTAATCGTTCAAGAAAACAGGAAAAAAGCCGAAATACACCGGCAACTGAGCCGTTGAGAATCTGGAAGGTATACCTATACAGAGAGAGAGAGAGAGAGAGAGCTGGACAGAAGCGTCGAGGAAGCACAGCGAGCTGTGGATCCTTTAGCCGTGCTCTGTGTAGCGCGGCGCTGCCAGCTGTCCGTGCTCCGACTTAGCACGGAGGCGCCGGCAACGTCGCCGGAGCCGTTGCTCGTCCCTATAGAGCGAGAGAGAGAGGGAGAACAGCCGGAACGTGTTTTTTGTACCCTTCAAGGTCTACCCTTCGGCTCCAGGGGGAACAATCGAAATATATGGGGTCCACCTCGACCTAATTGTGTCACATTGCGTCTTTTTCTCTCTCGCTCGCTCGGGCCAACACAAAAGCGGGAGCGCGGCTTTGTCGAAATAGGCCCACCACCACGCAGAGGGAGAGAAGACCGTCCTTTTCGTGGATCAGCCTATACGCGCGCGCGTGTGTGTGTTGTGCTCCGCTCTCTCTCCCTCGATCTTTTCTATACACGTGCGCGCGAGATCGAGCCAGTCTCGCCGCGCTCTGCTCTCCACCGCTCTCTCTCTCTCTTTATATTCCCTTTTTGTCTCCCTCCTCGCTTTCTGTGCTCGAGCTGCCACAGAGAAAGAGAGAGAGAGAAAAAAAAATCCATTTCCCCTCTCTTCCGGCCATTGTGGCCCGGGTGCTGCTGCTGGCCGCCTGTTTGTTTTCCCCACTAGGAGCGGCCACAGGATCGTCCTCCACACAGAAAACACGTGTGTGTGTATATATATAACGAAAACTCGCTCGGGCTCTTTTCTCTATTCTTTCGCCGAGATGCTCGAGACGTTCGCGCATGCATCAAGAGAGCTCCTCGCTCCCGCGGGGATATAAGCGCGTATTTTCTCTCGCGCACTCCGCGCGCGGCAAACGAAATTACCTCGCGCGCAGCGAAGAAGAAGAAGTACAAGTGAGCCCCGTAATTCCCCAGCTCTCTCTCTCTCTCTCTCTCCCTCTTGCTCACTTGCGGAATTCATTTTGCGTCTCGGCAGTTAGAGCGAGCGAGCGAGAGAGGCGTGTGCACGCGGCGGCGCGCGCGCAAAGTCTCTCCCCAAGTCTCGTAACGATCCACGCACGACTTAAAGCGGCACGACCGATCCAACGCGCGCCACACAGCCAACTCCTGCATGCATACATACTATACAGCAGTGCGCTCGCAGGCTCTCTAGCTTAAACGTTGTGCAACCCGCAGCAGCAGCAGCACTCTACTTTCTAGATATCATAACAATCTCGTCGCGTAATAAGCCGTGTACATTCGGCTCATTCAGCAAAAAGGCCCCCGTGTATATACACCTCCGCATTTTCTCTGGAGCGGCTTTCCCCCGCTGGCGCGCACCTCGCCGAGAGAGCCGCACATACGCTCGATTTACTTATCTCCCCGGCGAATCGCGCACGCCAGGATTTAGGAGAGCTCTCTAGCCTGCGCTCGCTCGCAAAAGGCAGGTTATACTTTCGAGAGCGGCTCTCTGGAAGAAACGTCGGGATTTCCAGGGGCAGCGGCAGACTCTGCATTTATGGTTTCGCATAGCCAGCCAAGCGAGAGAGCGAGCGTGCGGCTAGAGCTGCGCGCTCTCTCGCTCGCTGTGCGAATACGAGAGAGAGCCGAGGGTGTAGAGCGAGCGGAGAGCCGGCAACGCCGCGCCGAGCGCCCGAGCTGGCAACAGCGCGCTCGCCTATTATGTAACACCCGGCAGCAGCGGCGGCGGCCCGCCGCCGCGCAGTGGGGGCACACACACACACACGCGCTCACGTATATACAGAAGCGAGCAACGCTTGCCTGGCCGCTCTGCTGCTGATGCTGATGCTTTTCGAGCTGAGCACACGTATAGCTCTATGTATATGTACGCCTATATGTATATATACGTAAGAGAGTGTACATAGCTCTGTGTCGCACGTGCGCACGCGCTCCTCTCTGCGCTGCTTTCTTCTATCTTGTTCGGCCGCGGCGTTTGGCTACTATTAGGTTCTACGATAGCTAGAGGATGGGCTACTACTATATAGGTGCTGCTGCTGCTTTCTCGCCCTTCGCTACTGCTGCGACACACGCGAGCTATTGCAACCCTTTGCACAGTGCTGTTTCGTTTCGGAGCGGCTACCACGCCTTAAAGCTGAAATTCCAGGAAGATTGAGAAGCGTAGACTATCCTGATGCTAAGTTGCTTCCTTCGTCTCAGTGCCAAATTTGCTTCATTTTTATTCTGCGGTGGTGAAGGGATTCGTTCTCTTTAACGTCCTATTTTTTGATGATTTTTACAAATTTCTCTTTATACACAGTCCTTGTTTAACTGTCGATGTTTATTCTTTATCGTTTAAATTGTTGCTAAAAAAAAACAAAACAATTTCCAATTCGATTTACTGATTGTCAATCACACCTTCCAACGACAAATTTTCAGTTGCTATCAAAACTATATTTACCGTTCATTTGTAAACGAACAATATTGATTTCATCCTACACGCTGTCGCTTTAAACAACTTAAATTTTCAATAATCCCATTCACCCACGTCGCAATCAACATCGCAGAGCAAAAAAAAGTTTCTAATTTTATTCGAGCCTCTCGAATCGCGATTCCCGTTCTATTTGAGAGCTCGAAATTTAGTTTCCATAGGGGCGGCCCCCCTATTCATTAGCCACAGAAATACCGCAGAAAAAAAGCTCGAACTCTAGCCTACACCCACCCAGTATATCCAGACATAGCCGCGCTTTGGCTTCCACGTATACATACCTACGTGACGAAAACTCTCTTATAAGCGGCGCGTACGCGATTCACGTCCGCGAAAGCGGGGCTCGCGCCACCCACGCCTGCCGCCGCTTCGCAATACGTCTGTGTGTATCGACGACGAGCGGCTTCTATTAATAGGGATTTGCGCCTCTCTCGAATGAACTTGTTGACTGGCGCGCGCGGGGGGACCATCGGGAGCTCTGAATAATCGTGGCTCGACTTTTAGATCGTGCCTATAAGCGCGACGAGCGCGTAGTCTCGGGAAATTCCAGTGTCGTTTTGGCCGTTTTTCAGACGCTTTCATTCTATCCTTGACTCTGACATTTCTCTCCTTTGTGGATATTTACGTTTTTTTGAGAGCTTTGTTTTCGTCTGCCCGACGCATCGGCGCTCTCTCTTTCTTATTTTTCATGCCGCCGCCGGGTTTTTCGGGATTAAGAGAAAAAAGAGAGGCGCGGGAGAAAAAGGAGAAAGTCGGTCGCTTGAAACAGCGTGCTCTTAAAGGTAGCCGCGTTCATTGACATTTCGTCGTTGATGAAATCCTCCATGAGAAGGCTGGCGCATAAAGATTTGATGCAGGAAACGACCGCGTTATTTTCCTCGCGAATGTTTTATGTATTCCGGCGGAATCCCGACAAGCGAGTGACGGGGTAGGGGAACACGTAGACGGAGACCACCAAGTCACTATGCGATGTTTTCAGGTTAGCCCGTCTCTCGTTGTTTTATAATTCAACGGCCGCGCTCGATCCTTTGGTTAGCATCCCCTACATGTAGGCTACGTTACCATATATTTTTTCTGTCGACCGAGGAGAATACGTGTACCCTCGGCGTATGATGTATGATGCTTGTACACTGGACCATAAACCTGGTCTGGTTGTTGAAGCTCAGCGTGCATGCTGATGGTTCCCTTTCGTGTCTGCGAATATTGACTGTTTTCGTCTGTATCGGAAGGTGGTTATTACTGCTGGATTTAAGTAAAAGATGTGGAATTTCAAGCTTTCCTTTCGCTGGTGACAGATACACGTGTTACCGCTAGAAAACATTAAACGTAGAAAATAATAAATAAATATATATATAAACATATTCGGAGAGCGTTCGGGCAAGATGTTTGTGCAAGCCAGCAAGGAATAAATATTCATAAGAGCCGTCACTAGCCACAACGTCGTCGACCGCATCGCGCAGACTTTTCTTATTTTCTCTTTGTGCCTTTTTTGTCTTTTGCAGTACTCGTATTTTAAAACTTTTTCTACTACTTGCTTCTTTTTTCCCTTCGTTGCCGTCTGGTGCAGCACTTCCTTTATGCAGCTCCAGAAAGGCAAATCTGCGTGTGGATCGAGCCAACTTAGATCAGATTGTATAGAGGATTTCGAGATTGCTGAATAAAACTACACGTTTTCCTGTATTTTCGAAAGCTAGGTATTTTTGACATGTTTAGCAGCTCGTATTTGCTTTCCAAAACAAAATTGCTGAAATGACTCATTTTAGTTATCAGGTGCAGAGCAACATTTACGTCAGGCCAATGTTTCATATTAAACTAACCTATTAATAGGGATTCAAAATTCAAATTTAGTAAATTGCATAAAATTGAATCTGGATTAAAAATATTTTAACGAAATCAGGAATCTCTTATTCATAGGATCAACTATTAATATTTCCTTCTTTATTTATCATTTAGTTCTTACCTTTTTGAACTTGTTCACGTGCTCCTGATTTCGCTATTAATGGCAATAGCATCAATTGAAATAATGTTCCACAATAAAGTAATCCCTTAAATCTGCGTAGTTTTGCAGATCTCAAAATGCGTAGTCGTAGTGTCTAGATTTTTCGAACCAGACATTGCGCATCAAGTCAGTTCTCTTATCAACATTGTTCATATATACACAACTGACGTATCGGAGGAAAAGCATTTCTGACTCAATAAACGCATGCGTCTGCTTACTACCGTCTGGCCATGGCACACATTTACCGGGAGATCTGCAACAGAGGAGTCTCGCACTAGATGCTCTGCCTGTCATTAAGATTATTTATTAATTTCCTATCGACATATGCCGATTCTTTTGAATTCCGCTTATTGTTTCGCATTCGTAATAAGTTGCAGTGGGAAAACATTAAAATTGTATATGAAAGACATTATTTCATTATAAAATCATTACTCATCCGTATAGATTTGTTAATCGAATATGGTATATCGATAATTAATAAAGAAGTGGGTTATCCGTTTAATAATCGAAGCTATAGAAGATTTATTTAGATTCATGCAACGTGCTATTTTTCAACGGTACTGGCAGTGGCAATTAAAAAACGCTTTAGCGGCGATAAATTCAATCTCAAAGAGTATTTATCTCAACATCTGATCGCTCAGGATTACCGCAGCCACAGCTTTTCCAGCTAATACTAATCTTCTACAAACTCGATTCTCATTCTTACGATACGTAGGTGTGCTTGCATTTACGATCTTCTGTCGTTTGCTCTTTCACAATCGTTCTCTCGTCGATAAAGCGAGATTTACAAGATGCCCCTACATTTAGAAATTTTCTACAAAACACTGAATAATTCTTGGCAGTTGTAATGTTGAAAAGCCTGGTATTTGCAGTGACCTAGTAGCTTTGCTTATTCAAACACCATTATTAGATATAACTCGTACATTTAATTCTAAAATCATTTTTCAATAGAATTGCAATTCTTAAAACTAAAAAAGATCGTCTAAAAAAACACCAGCGTAAACACTCAAGTCCCTACAATAGTATTGCATTAAGGAATGCCAGCAAAACAAGACGACATTCGCGCGCGCGGCCCTATCTAGTCTCGCCAGAACCGAGCTCGAGCCCGGCCGGTTGATCGAACGTAGGAGTGTCGTTGTGACACGGGGCTGCACCCATAAATTGCCTGCTCGCAGACTGACGCTTCTGCCTCGACTACACTTTCCAGAGCCATGCACCGCGCGCTCGCCCGAGGAGAAAAGTCAAGATGAAACGCTTGCAAATGTCTCTGAACCGAGCTGACCCCGCGCTGCAGAGAGAAACAAAATGTCAGCCGATA
>JAPYZA010002551.1:0-17014 GCA_030522685.1 Eupelmus azureus | reverse complement strand
AAAATAGATATGTAGTATCCATAGTTAGTTCTAATACCTTATGATTTTGAGATGATCTGGATTCAACTTAAAGTAACATATTTAGTTATTCAAAAGTTGTGAATAATTAAAGTATGTAACCAAAATGCATAAATCTTTATTTTTGTTTTTTTTTTAATTTTTCACTACTACCTTTAGTTACATTAGATTTTTAGATATTTAGAGTTTAACTATAAATCGTTAGAAAAGGACCTATTTAGGCGAGCTATAAATTGTTAAAAAATTCAGATGCCACTTACTGATCTTAGATAAGCGAATAGCAATGACTATTTATCACCATAAAAATTCAACTAAAAATCCAGTAAAATTGACATATCTACCCACAGGCGCAAAATCCGGACGAGCTGTCGATAGTCGAGAGCGAGCAGCTGGAGGTGGTCGGCGAGGGCGACGGGGACGGCTGGCTGAGGGCGCGCAACTACCGAGGCGAGGAGGGCTACGTGCCTCAAAACTACCTGGACGTGGAGCGCGAGCCGGAAACTGGCGGCCAGGAGGGTGGCCTCAACGCCGCTCACGCGCCCGGTTTGACACAACAAATTTCCTTCTCCTCGGTAGACTACACCATTGACGATCACGATGCGGTCGATCCCGACGCTCACCTGTATCAGCAGCAGCAGCAAGAGGAGGTAGCAGAAAAGACGGTATGCTTTTTTCTTTTTTGGATGTGATAGTTGATATGGTATTTATAGCTTATACTTACTACTGCTCTCGTTCCCTGTTCAGAAAATCAAAACTACTTTTTAAACGTAAAATAATTCATGATTAATAAAAAAAACATTGGAAAATAACTATTTTTATCAATTATTTAATTGTTGCCATGACATTTTCTTAACTAAAAAAAGGTCGAGGTAAATTAAAAGTAAAAAGATTTTTAGCGAGACGTTTAGATATTTCTTTTATTAAATCATTGAAATCTAAAGAAATTTTTGACAAAGTTTTAGATCAATTCAATTAAAAGTAGCTGAGATAGAGTGATATTAGTAAACAGAGGGGCTCGCGATACGAGCACACGATGCTTTTTATCTGATTTGATTGTTATGGACTTTTGTAGCCCACGACACTGATGCCACATACTCCCTTGTTTACATTATTGATATCGCTGTATATCTCAGCCATTTTTAATTAAATTGATTTGAAACTTTATCCAATACTCCATTAGGTATAATGGATAAGTACTTTTTTGTAGTTTCAACTTTCCTCTTTTTTTTTAAAGTAAGAAAAACGCTATGACTATTAGAATAGTAATTACAATTGAATAGTTGTTAAAAATAATTGATTTCCAATATTTTTTATTAGTCTATAGACAGCGTCATAGTGTCTTATCTACCTCTCCATAATTTTAGAAGCTACATATAATATTTATCTAAACTTTAACGATAATCAAACGAAGACTAATAAGGTTGTATTTTGGTTCTGTTAAAAATTTAACGCTTCAAAAGTTTTTATTGTAATTTATTATAAGGATAGACCTTCGTATAGATATGAATATTAATTAGGAACAAAAACCTTATCAGACTAATTACAATTATTGATATCTTTTTTGTTGAATTTTGTTTTTGTACTGAAGCTTATAGTTAGCCCGAATTAGTCAACATTATTTATTTGCTTAATAAAAAGGCACCTTAGAGAGAGATTTTTCATTTTAAGATTAGCTCAATAAATTTATGCTCTTAGAACTTTATAATTCCTTTAACACTAATTAATTAAAATGGAAACTTCTACTTATATAGCATTCAACAACTAGAAGCTTGAAAATTATTTCAAAATTAAACTTAAGAGCTTCCTCCTAATTTCATCAGCATGACGTCTGCTTTATAAACTTTGCAGCTAGTAATAATGAAATATTAAAATGTCACAATTAACCTGAACTAATTATAAATAAAGGACGGATCCCCGGTTGGCATTAAGTGTAGATGTCATACAGTTATAGCACTCAGAACAGTATTAACAGAACATACAATTTTCGGTTTCAACTCAAGAAGGCACTATTGCAATATTATCACTTAAATTATTTGCATAAAGTCTGAAAGATAAACGAAATCTAAACGCCAGAAGCAATAATATCCGCCCACAGTAGTCCTGAACCATAGTCCTGAATCCAACAAAGATGCTACGAACCCTCAATAAAACTAGAACTATTGTAAAAAATAAAAAAGTACACTTAAAAAATCTCAAATTCTCACAGGTGGTTCCCGAAGAAGCGGCCCCGGTGGCAGCGGCTCCAGCTGCCCAGAACCACGTGGCCGACGGCCGCGACTACTGCATCGCCATGTACGACTACGACGCGACCTGCGACGAGGAGCTGACCTTCATGGAGGGCGACATAATCGTGGTGCTGAAGAAAGAGCCGCACGACGTGGACGACGGCTGGTGGGAGGGCGAGCTCAACGGGCAGTCCGGCCTCTTCCCCTCGCTCGTTGTCGAGCCCTGCGCACCCGATGGCTCGCCCCTTTCCACCGGCGAGGACGACGAGGAGGTGAGATTTTTGTGGGTGTTGATTTTTTTTTTTTTTTGTTATTTATTTTTATTAGATTAAATGACTAGATTTTATAATGGTCATTTAATGAGAAATTATCACGTAAATTCTTTTATTTAGATTTATAATTGGTAAGTAGAAACGCCCGAGCTTGGTTGGGCAATTCGTGTATAGTTGTCTTTTTTATCACGTCACTACTTGATTTCTGTAATTCAATCCTAATGATATAATTAATGTTATCAAGGTTTTTGTCATAATTAAATTAAAAAGCAAACAAATACTAATGAAATTAACTAAATAATGTTAGAATAACTGAGAATCGGCTGTATCTTTTACAATCAAGAGAAAAAAAATGTTACACATACATAATTAGAAAGTTACAATTATTGAAAGCCTGAAATCGTAAAATTGTGTTAAACAATTTTCGACGCAGCCGTCGCGATTACATAAGTCAATTAAATTAGCAAACAGAAAATAGAATCTCGCAAATAACTTCGCGACTACCAATCCGCTTGGAAGCAGCAGCTCTTAATTGAAAAATCTCATCACGGGATCAACAAGGAAATCCCACACAACAGCTAATAAAAAAAAATGTTCCACTTCAAAAAACTAGCAATTATCCCTTAACATCATCGTGACAAAACGCTCTTTTGAAAGCGAGACGTTACGTCGTCGCGCGCGGCTAATCTTCGGCCGGCTTTTAATCCGCGAGCGACGCACGCAGCTGATGTGTAAGCGCAAGCGTGCCCCGAGGAAGCCGGAAAAGTTTGTTTAGTCTTGAGAGTTCCGCCTTTGACATAACTTTTAGACGAGAAACAGAGAGAGAGAGAGGCGCTTTAATTGCATTTGACGTTCTCGTAGGAGGACATAACGCCGCCAAGCACCTCGGCGCCGCCCGTCTTCACGCCGCCCGAGGCGCCCGGATTCGTCTTGAACGAGGAGCTCGGCCAGGCCCTCATGAACGGTGAGTGCGATATTAATTTTCTTTCGCTGTTTATCTCTTCTTGGATGTTGAGGTGTTTGTCTTGACTTACAGTTTTAGTTATGGAGATGTTTTTATAGTGTCACATTGGCAGGATAATATTTTATGAAAAACTACAAAAATTTATGAGTGTTAATGAAATGCTTTGAAAAATTATGAAATATTTAAAAATTGGTGAATAATTATGGAAATAACAATAACAAACTTCAGGAATTAAGATATTTTTTACAATTTTTCATTAAATTTCTTAGGAATTTTGTATTTCAAAAATTATGCTTTGTATATTATTCTGTATGTATTTCTTAAAATCTTAAAATGTATATAAAAAGTACCTTACTTTCTAAAGATTAAGAAGTAAATCCACCTCAAAATTTACTTCTTACAAGGAGTAAAAAATGTTCTCCTTTTGTGAAATAAGTCCCTTAAAACAGACGAGACCAAGATCAACTAAAACCTGTTATTATTTATTTTAATGCAAAATTTCAATATCTTACGATTTTTGTATCCACGGTTGACGTTTCTTATAATGATAATGTTTATCAAGTCACTATTCCTTAAATACTCTCAGGTTATTTTATATATTCAAAAAATATTAACTTCCTATATTAAAAAAAATTAACTACCTTACATCGTTTTTTTAAGTATTAACGATAAATATTAAAAAATCAAGATAATAAATTTTACATTACTTGTAGAAATGAGAGAACGAGGCTACGTAAACGGCGACCGGCCGGATAACTTTAACATAAACCTGTCGAGGGATCAGAAGGAACAATACGGCCTACAATTTGATAACGAAAGTTCGGAGCAGCAGCAGCCGCCTCCAGAACAGCCCCCGCCGCCGCCACCTCAGCAACAGCCAACTCCAGGAATTGTCGGTGAGTACTTACACAGCTCATTTGCTACTAAAAAATACCCAAGTTTCTTAACTAAACGTCATCTCTCAATTTGTTTATTAAACGCTAACAGTAGTGGAAGCTCCGGATGAAAGCAATAATGAGGTATGTACGAAACAAATAGTAAATATTCTCTCTAATAGAAAAGTGCTAGTCTTTTTAAAACTTTATGTTTTTGATTTCTGATTATAAAAATGTGAATTGTAAAAAAATTCTATTTATACATGGCAGGTTTTCATTGATTTTTTTCAAAAGGTAATTTACTTTTCATTCATGTATATTATGAGTGCGTTATTTTGGAAACTCTTATTTTATTTTTATATTTTGTTTGATTATAATAATTAAACGAGTTGGCTGGATAGACCAAAGTTATTTTATAGCGCCATTTATTTGTTGGTTAATTCCGCAGAAGTATTTTATTTTAAAACCTAGAATTGAGAAGTAATAATAATTATAAAAATGTACTAAATTGTGGATCAATAAAAATGTTTTTACTTGCTTTTGATCCTTCTCAGGAAGATATATTGTAGGTATGTACGACATACGTAATAAAAATTATTGCATGGAGTTACTTACAACAACAGCCAAAGAACAAGTAAATCAAAATTTTCGATTGATTCAGATTCCTAATGTATTATATAAATATTAAATACAATTAATAATATGAAATTAATTTGGCAAATATTTCAAAGCTAAAATTGAACGAAATTAAGGTGACAATTTGAATCATAAAAAAAACAACTTGAAACTTTTAAACTTTTATCTTAGCATTTTTAAGTAGAAATTTTTCTTTTTATTAGGGAGAGAAAGTTCTAAAATTTTGAAGAAATTATTTTTCTTTTGTTTTTTACCAAAATTTGAGTACCTCCTCTCCACGAATGTACCTTTTACCACATAAAAATACAACAGTTTGATGTTTAATAATCCTGATAACGGTTTAAAATTTGGTGTACATAATATTTTAATATCTTTTATAATACTTTCAAGCTGTTGTAACAAATACATGTAAAAATACATTACATTTTTTCAACAGAAACACACCATGTAGATAAAATTAATTTTTTGTATCATTCGTATTCGTAGATACTCCCTCATAAAATAAACCGTATGGTTTTGTAAAGTGGAAAATTCAGATTTTTATACATCAGATTCAAATAAACTTTTCCATTTACTTTTTCCATTATTATTTCTGGATTTTAATTTTTCCAGTAACCGAATGCCTAGTAATAAATTTTTGCTTGAAAAATTGAAATCCTTAAACTACTTTATGAAAATTCGCATGTTTTTACCGCCTGAATTTTCCGTTCATTTCCCTGTCACTCAAACTGAACTGAAAATTAAGTTTTAACATAAATGCCTATTACAGGACGATGACGAGGAGGAGCCAGAGATGGTTCGAGTGGCACGCGAGGCCAAGAAGGCCGCTGCAGCCGCAGCGGAAGGCGACGACGATGTCGGCCTTGGCGTCGCTCAAATCGTCATAACAGCGGCAACGCCCATGGAGGAAGTCGATCATCCGTTCCCCGGCATCGAGGAAGAAGAGCAACAGTCCAAAGACGATTCAGTCGAACAGAGCCAAGATCAGCAACCAGCTAACGAAGCGACTGAAGCAGCAGAACTGCCGGAGGAGAGCAGCGGCGAAAAGGCCACTGAAGAGGAGACGACGGCACCGACGTCAAAACTGAAGATGGGCGAGTCTGAGGAAAAATCGATTCTGGACGATCAGCCCACGGATTCGGCGCCCTTTCCCGTAAGCAGCTCCTCCGGGAGCGATGCCGAATCCGTATCCGGCCCAAGCACCGCCGACAACTCGCAGTGCCTGCCCGCTCGCAGCGGCGGTCCTGCTTCCGCAGCAACGTCGGCTCCGGAAGCTGATGAGCCCGCCGAGCCACCCAGCGGTAAAATGCTAGTCGGGGGCAGAGCAAGCATACCTGACGAGCTGCAGCCCGACCAGCTGCAGAAACTGCAGAATCTCAAGGAATCGAACGCCTAGGATTGACTAAACCTCGGAGCAGAGATGGAGTTCGACGAGGAGTTCGTCTACGAGGTAGACGTAGAGGACGAGGCTCTAAGCTGCTGTCCTGCCTTAATAACAACGCAGCAACAAACAAGGAAACTGGCTCTTCCTTTAAGTCATCAGCATAAGTTCCGACACTTGCTCGAGTTCTGGAATTCTCCCGAGATAATTGGGAAACAAGAAGACTAAAAAAAAGACAACAAACGTATATATAAATATATATAAATAAAATGAATATAAATATTATAAATAAAAAAAAAACAAATCGAGAGGAGGTGGATTCGAGAGCGAGAGGGAGAACACACGAAGTATACACACTCCTCACATCACTCATTGAAATACGACACTGTCACATGTATACACACATCAACGCTATTCACCAATATAAGCAAAACAATGATGCATACATTATTTATTGTATAAGCTATATAACAAGATGCGCGTCAAGTTGTAACGGCTGGATATTTTCATGTTACAGCGAGACAAGGACAACAATAACGTAATATTAATTAAATGAAAACACAGTATCTGCATATATTAATGAGAGAAAGAATGTTCAGAAACGAAAAAAGAGAATTAATTATTAGTAATAAAAGAAAACAATGATGCGTATATACAATTTTGCTAGGCGTGTGTATGTATATCAATCTGTATATCTCTGCTCTCTCTCGGTCTTTAGTGACTTAATATAATAAAAAGATACAAACTCGAAGCGACGAGTTGTGACTTTTGCAACGTCATTTACAAAAAAACAAACAAACGCAATTATAATTGATTAAATAATAAATGAAGAACGATGTACAGCGGGTTATATTAATGAGTAATAAACAACAACAAAAATCAGAAAAAATAATAAAAAAAAAAGACAAACACAGCGTATAAAGCAGCGACCGTTACCTGTAATAGCAGACCCCGAGTTAGTTGCTCGTGTAAATTATATATAGAAGAATTACAATGATGTTGCGTGTACAAAAATATCTGTTTATTTATTTATTTGCATTGGGACATTGCACTGGGCACGACAAACTCGTAGCCCTTTTTTTATTTTACTTTTATTTCGATTATTTAAAAAATGGCAACTTTTAAAGTTTACCGAATATAAAAAATTAATAAACAAATATAAAAATCAGAGTTTATTAAAAATTAATGCACTACGAGAAATTCTATGAAATTAAGAACTTTCTATATTATGTACAATACTTAAATGCAAATTACAATTATAAATTTCTAATTCAGTATCATGATTTAGTAACATTAACAATGATCTACTATCGAGACACATCTCCTGTAAATTATCACTAGTGCATTTATTTTTAGAAAATCTCGAAAAAAGGCAGAAAAAAAATTGATGTAAGAGCTTTAAGGCTGCATGCGAAGAGCTCCATCCAGTCTTATGGTCTCTCCGTTAAGCAGAGGATTTTCGACGATCTGCTGGACCAGCTTCGCGTATTCGTCCGGCTCGCCGAGTCTCTGAGGGAACGGAACGCTCTTGGCCAGGAAAACTTTGACCTTGTCAGGAAGAGAGGCAAGCATCGGGGTATTAAAAAGTCCAGGAGCAATCGTCACCACTCGAATTCCTAAAAAATGACATGCATTTATCGTACAAATTCAACGAAACTGTATAAAAAGATATTATTTATAATTATTTATGCACTATCTCATCAAATCACGTCGCGATCGTGTTGTTTTAAATCAATCAGTAGTTTTCTCATCATTCATCATTGTAAAAATAGTGCACTGAGCAAAAAAAAAAAAAAATTACATAAAAAATAAGAAAATTTTCCAAAAATTTCATAGGCTATTAGACGATTTATATGAAATTAACGGGCTCGATTTCATCATTGCTTCAAAACCGAGACTAGATTTTTTACTGTCAGCCTGCTTAACTATTGAAAGCTTAATTGTAGAGAGCCATTGTTATGAACATAATATAATGTATTCAAATTAAACCTTAGTTTTCATTTCACAAAATCACACTCACCATCACGAGACAGATCACGCGCAATAGGCAGAGTCATTCCGACGACGGCACCCTTACTGGCTGAATACGCGGCCTGTCCTATCTGACCATCGAAGGCTGCTACACTGGCTGTGTTGACGATGACTCCACGTTGACCGTCTTCGTTGGGCTCATTCTCGCACATCAGACCAGCGGACAGCCTGATAGCATTAAACGTGCCTATGGTGTTGACTTTGATAACTTTTTCAAAGTCCACGAGTGTGTGAGAGGTTTTCTTCTGTGAGTTGTAAGTCTTGAAGGCCACTGCAATACCAGCTGCATTGACTAGCACATCCAGGCGACCAAACTTTTCTTTGGCTACTTTTAAGGCTTGCTGGATATCTCCTTCTGATGTTACCTGTGTACAATGTTCAGATTGAATAGATAGAATTTTATAATATAAAATACATAAACAATTGGCAGCAGGACAATAATTTGGTTATTGAAAATACTTTTTCCATGTATTTAACAACAAATTTTAGTTTAATTCATTAAAAAGAAGTGATAGCAATAATAATAATATTAGAGTTTAAGTTTTATTGTTATTAAGATTATTTAATTTTAAGAAATGATATTAACAAATATCACATAAAATTTCAATGTATAAATGTTATGTAATTAAAGTGTATCAATTTGTTGTAGTAGTATTTAAATTTGCAGTTTACAAAAATAAATAAAATTTAAAAAAAAGTTTAAAAATAATTTTATAATTTAATGAAATCTTGAAGTATTAACATCTTATCTAAATTTGTAAAATAATTTAAACTTATAATATCAATACTGTAAGGACTACTTTTATAACTTGATTTTAAGAATTATTTATCAAAAGTAATTTCATTAAGTTATTTTACTTTTTATGAAATCAAAATAATAAATTTTACTAAAAAATTAACAAATTTACAAATTTGCAAATATAGTTATCTATGGCATATACAAATTATTCACATCTACATATTCATATATCTACGTCCATGAAATTATGTAAATTGTAGATTAAACGTTATCACATTATATAAAAGTCATTAACAAAAATGCCAATCACTTAGACTAAATAACGTATAGAAATTAATAAATCTTATAAGCTGATTCAGATCTTTTATCTTTATCATAAGATAACATATATTCTCATCAATTTTTTTATTTTGAAAAAATTAATTTCATCTAGCAAAAATAATGTAATAATTTTCAAGCAATTTATATAAAAATATCTTGTCATTTAATTTGCAGTGAAGTTTTAAACATACATCTACAGGTACAAAGACAGCTGATTCCCCTAGTTCCTCGGCAACACTGCTGCCTTTAGATGAAGGAAGATCTCCAATAACGACCTTTGCACCTTGCTTAACAAACCTATCAACGGTTCCTCTGCCAAGACCGGAGGCTCCTCCAGTCACAAATGCTACAACTCCCTGTAATAAAAATTTTGTTAAAAAACTTACATTTAATTCAAATAATATTATTAATCACTTTTTATTTAATACTTAAAAAAATGCCAAATAAAAGTATGAGGTCATCGAGATTAATAAAACGAAAGATAAAATAAATTATGTAATATACGCAAAGCCCATTTATTAGCAGTTGTTAAGAAAGCAGTAACACTTAATTATAAATCAAAATAAAAATAATAAAAGCAAGTTTATGACCTGATCAACAAGTGAACTACTACTAACAAACAGCAAGAAAAAGTTAATTAGACTAATAAATTGGCTTTTTGTAGAAGCAATAATAACAAAAATAAACCTTTCTCAATAGCATATCAAACGATCCTTTTAGCAAAAAAAGTCGAATTACTGCGATATATCAAGAACGTATGGAAAATTATTGAACGTGTTCCGCAATTCGTACTGCAAAGACCGTTACGGTATTCAAATTTTCAATTCGGAACGTTCTAAAAATCACTATTACGTTAAATAAACAACAAAGTATATTCAAGCATTACTCCACGTATTAAGTCAGTATACTAAAGCCTCAACTATCGAGCAAAAACTAGTTTCTAAACATCATGTATTTTACAATTCGGAGCAGCCCACAAATTTCGGAGCATCCATTATTAACAAACCGGCCGAGCATGCATGCAAATTACGGAACACACCCGCAGCAATTTTCTACTCTCATATCTGGGAGGGAAAAACAAAGGAAGGCCACAAAGTGCACTGGCCTTTAAAACAAAAGAGTTTAAATAAAAGAATAAACTACCTTGAGCATTTTAAAAAATCAGCCTGCACGAAGAAAGCGCGAAAGTTCGAGAACTACAGCTCTGCAAGTGGTCCTCGAGTAGTCGGTATCTCGCTGCTAACTGTCGGCACGCGCATCGGCTCTTAGTTCAACATTTATATATATCGCCGGGCTGGCAATAACTATAGTACATTTTATCATCACGTGGCCAGAGCCGGACCTAGAGCTGGATATTCTGGATATATTGAACTTTCCACAGTCCCTAGAATTTTTGCTCGCCTCGCCTAGTGATTTTCATCGGTTCGAACGAGCGCAAGGTTAGCGTGCAGCACTGGAGCTGTAGCAGAAAAAACCTCTAGATGGCCGCGCGCGCAGACGCGCTCCAAATCATAAGCGCGGACATAACCTGCTAAAGGAGAATTGGATGCGGAGAGGTGGGAATAAAGTCGTCGTGAGATTATGGCTCCGAAAGACGCCAGCCGCAGCTTCTAACAAAGGCTAAAGCAGAGCGCGAGGCGGCGGTTAGAGTAGCAGGTTTTTATTAATTAATGAGCTGTCAGAGATGATGTCCGTTAGCAAAATCTCGAAGCTCGCCGTCGAAGTTGCGAGGTGAGTCGTGTCTTCATTACTGTTACTCGCGGGATCAATACTTTATTCGGCACGCCAAGGCCCCCTTTAGCTTTCTTTTCTGTAGGCAGCTTACGTGATGCGCTAGAAAAATGCTCTGGTATTTTCGATTGGGGTGGATGTTAGCTGAGCTGACAGTAGCTTCGTTTGTATTCTTTGATAGTCCTGTTACTTAAAGATTTGTTGTTTTATGGTAATGACTCATGTAGGATAAGGCGCGATGCATTCTTAAATTCTACCGTTTGTTTACACTGTCTTTCTCTCTCTGCAGATGAGAAAGAAAGCTTATCTCTGCAGAATAGTTAATCATGAATCATACGACTGATAAGAGGAATGTCAAAAATGCAAAACTCTGTGATTGCCTTGCCTTGCTCACTGCCCGAATGTGCGTAACATGAGAATGTTCTTTAAAGAGAATGCTTTTTCCAGCTACGAGGCTCGTATTACCTACAAGTGTTCCTATGCTGTCATTCGTTCGGCAAAGAAGATTGTCACCTCGATATCTGGTCAAGGGGTGAGAAATCAATCAACTGCAACTAGTACAAATGAAGTTACTAAAACAGAAAGTTCGTGGAGATCTTATGTGCGCCGGTGGCAATGGAAAATACCACTGGGACTAGGTATCTCTTTATTGGCTGTGCTGCAATGGAGATATTTTCAAAAAAGAAATGAAACTAATAAGGGACCAATAGAAGGATTAATGGTAATAAATATAATAAAAATTTTTAAATATAATATAATATATTTAGTGATAAATATATTAAAATTTCTATTTTCAATCTACAGGTAGAATGTTATTGTTCATTACCTTTACGAATTACAAGTAGAGTCTGGGGAGGATTTGCAAGTTTACAATTGCCAGTCTCCTTAAGAACAACTATATATAGTTTTTATGCCAAAATTTTTAAAGCCAATTTAGATGAAATTGATGCAAAATTGACAGAATTTCCAAGTCTATCTGACTTTTTTGTTAGACCACTTAAGCCAGATGCTCGAGTTATAGCCCAAAATACAAATATGGTTAGAAATATATATTTTTAAATTTTGTGAATTTTTAAAAAAATATTTTGTAATTACTAATTATCTGAATTTTAGGTTTCACCATCAGATGGTAGAGTATTGCACTTTGGGCCTGTTACATCTTGTAAGGTTGAGCAAGTCAAGGGCATGACATACAATTTAGAACATTTTCTAGGTGAACCTAATTGGCCACACATAGATAAAAGCAGTAGTACTTTCAGGGACAAATCTATTTGTGACGATTATGTCACCAGTTTATTAAAAAATCCTGAAAATATTTTATATCAATTGACAATCTATTTAGCACCTGGAGATTATCACAGATTCCACAGTCCTGCTGATTGGGTCATAAAACTGCGCCGACATTTTCAAGGTATTATATTTTTTATTGTTTATTTTAGTTATAAAATACTAAAAAAGATATTGATAATTCAAACATGCCTAATTCGTTTAGAAATAGAACAATGTTTCGACGTCGATCACCGTCCATTTCAGGCTATAACTATATAAAGCTATAGTTTGAAGAGTATGGCGAAATGCCGTCGAAACGTTGCGCTATTTCAAAATAAATTGAATTGGTTTGAATTATCAATCATTCTCTCAATTAGCATATTAACATGATAGTATTTTTTCTATTCAATAAAATATTTCTTTTATCTTAAAAATTATAAATCTGAAGAGTGGTTCTTTATTTTTCAGGTAAGCTACTGAGCGTGAATCCACGCATCGCTAGCTGGCTACCCGATCTCTTTTCGCAGAACGAGCGCGTTGTGTACATCGGCGAATGGGCGGGCGGCTTCATGGCCTATGCCGCAGTCGGTGCCACGAACGTTGGTTCGATTCGCGTCTACAAGGATGAGAATCTTGTGACAAATACAAAAAAGTGGCCACGAGGCAAGAACTCGGAGGACGCTGAATTTAGTAATCTCAAGGTCAAGAAAGGTGAGCTCTTCGGCGAGTTCAGGATGGGCTCAACTGTCGTACTACTGTTCGAGGCGCCGAGGGATTTTAAATTTTCCACGGAGGTTGGTCAGAAAATCAAGATGGGCCAGGGCCTAACGGACTGTAAAATTGACGGGAAAACTTTTTACAAATCAGCATCGTAACTAAGTTAAGGAACAAAGTTACTTGATTTCAATTGATTTCAGGATCAATAAAAACGCGGTAGGAAGTATTGATCATTATAAAACCCCTTGAATGTGATACATAAATATTGTAAAACTGTTGTCTACGAAAGAAATTAAGAATATTTTAAAAATACTTTTTAGTTTCTTACCACGACAAGTACTGAATTTTATTTTATTTAAATGTCTTATTTGTATATTAAGTTTTATTTTAAAAATTTGTTATACAAAAAAAATAGTAATAATATTCTGAAACAATACCTATAGTTTTATAAACTGTTGCCATACTAAGCAGGAATTATTATACAAATATTTTATAAATAAATATTCTTACTATTAATAAGCTATTTGAATTTCATTATTACAAATTATATTCTTTTAAATTGTGTAGTTTAATTTTTTTACCATAAAAAATCAGTTAAGCAAATATTATTAAATAAATCTTATACTATTTTTATCAATTAACAGAAAAGTCAGAATTACTTCTATAAAAGAATTTCACTTAATTATAAAATTAACTTTTTATGACGTATCGCTGTAAATAAGGCGAGCGTATACTGATTTTTTAATTTACGGTATATAAGTACTACACCATCCGCATACTCAATTTTAATTTAAATTAAACCTAATTGAACCAACAGACCCTTTTAAAAAAACGTATACATAGACATGTTTACCCACTGCATTTCTCCGCATTCCGATGTCGCCCTACAAAAAACGATCATCGCAAACTCAAGAAAGTGAGTCAGCCAATGTTAAATCGATTTTCTCAACGGCGTACGCGAAATTCTCTCCGAAGAAAATAAAAAGTAGCTCGCTCATGGAATTAAGAAGTTACACGACAGAGCCCTGTTATTATACCATGAATGTGTCTCCGACACGGCGCCGTGCCGCCGCCCTAATTAAACGACGTCATACATACGCGTTCAAGGCAACTAGGCCGTCGAACTCCCTTCGCTGTATACAACACTTGCTGTGCGATGTGCGCGTGTATGTGGAGTGTAGCTACGCGTGCAGGAGTAGCTATATCGCCGCTATCGTTCGCGATTGCCGGAAATCACGAAAGCAGCTAGCGATCGAAGTGCTCGAGCTGCTCTCGTTCTTGGGGCGGCTGGTGCTTCATTTCTAATTTTCTGTTTGTCGAGCGGAATAAGGGTGATGAAGCGATACTTTTTGGATGCCGGAGATCGGATCTTGGATTTGCATTTTCAGCGTTATTGCTCGGGGACTCGAGTTGGTTTCTTTGCGGAAGTTGATAGGAATAGGGTTAAAATGGGTAGATTTTTTCGGGCTAACGTGAGTTGGGCTAGATTGTGGAAAGATCTTGAACTGCGATTAGAGAAATTCGAAGGAGTTGTAAAAGTCAGAATTACTCTTTAATACATTATATAAAGTTGTATTATTACATTTTAATTCTATTTGTATAAAGAAAAAACCATTGATATCAATATATCACTATGTCCAGTATATAGTCATGTAATGCTGAACGTGGTTAGAGATAAACGGTACAATGAATAGCTGGAGATAAGTGGTGAAGTCTATAGACAGGATACATATTTGTGGCTTCTTATACGAATTAAATTAATCATTTCTTTGAATATCGAGTTTATATCGTTTTCGAGAGGATTGAGGATCCGCTTTTTAAAAAAGCTTTTCTGATAAAGCCAGCGTAATCTAAATGAATACAGTTTTAATTACTTTAATCCATAGTCTACTTGTTTTCTTATGGATCATAATTCTCTGTTAATTTGAGGAAATTACAAAAAACGGACTTATCAAGCTACGTCGAGAAGCTACAGATATAGTATATCAGATATATCTGTAGTTTGTTGTTTGCATCAAGAGAAAAAGGTATATCTTAAAGTTGTGATTCTATTCATATTTAGTGCATGAATAAATTGGTTAATTGTTAGATTTCAAGTGGTTTCCATGGAACTCGAGGGCATGTTTAAAAATTAAAACATCAATTTCTCGAAAACACGAAAAATAGCATTATAGTTATCTTTGGAAGCCACAACAATATAAGAAATATTGCGTAATGTTTTTCTAATCTAATACTGCAAAAACTTTTGCTAGATTGTATTTATAAATACAATAACACGTAATATTGCAAAAACATTCCTCAATGTTCCTGCAATACCACGCAATATGCCATATGAATATTTAAACATATAATGCTTCATGAATACGATGTCTCTTTTAGATAAACGCTCAAAACATTGAAAACAATTACTACTATACATGAACTTTATAAAATTATTCATAAAGCAATTACTTTAATTTATGAAGAATAAATAAAACTATAATATACAAGATAAACCTAGATAAAAATAATCCAGATAAAACAATCACAATCAACGAAAAATTCGACAATCAAAAAAAAAGCACAATCAATCAAAAAACTTATCAGCAAACTATCCCCACCCGAAAACAAAATCAACACTATCACACGTTTTCGCTCCGTTAAATTATTTCCTCGCAATCGCACGTCGCGCCGCACACCTGCCTTATCAAAGATTTCAACAAGTGCTTTATACACACGTGTATAGACCTATTGTATTCGTGACAGTCGCTCGCGCGCTCGAACTATGTTTTATTCAGCGCGAGCTTTCTCGCTGCCGAACCCTCTTTTTTTTTCTCCCGCCAGCGCCGCGTGGCAGAAGTAGAAAATTCAAGGTCCCCCCAGACACGCAAAATTTTCATTCGCGCTCGTGTCCAATGTCAAGGAGCGCGTTACATGCATGAGTCAGGTAATAGTCGTGGGGAATAATGGTGAGCTGCCGAAGTTAGAGTTAGAGTTTTTAGTAGCGTTCCTGATAGCTTATCGGCTGAGATCTTATAAGATGTGTGTGTGATTTTTCTCATTCGATTATTGCGAAGGTTTTTTTATTTAAAATTTTATAAACATAGTTAAAAGATTCAAGAGCTTTTTAATGCAATTTAATAATTGGAGCAAGTTTTAATAACTTTTAGAACATGAGATAATAAGGGAAGTTAATACCTGTAATGTACTGCTTTATGTATGTACTCACATTGTTCGCAGAACTACAGACATTGTAAAAAAAAAACAATTCCTCATACAAAATTTAAGCTCGAGTTCTTTCCCCAGTTGCGTCAATAGAAAATACGCTACCATTTATTCTTGCGCAAAAATAGCTTCTATTTGTTTAACTGAAATGAATCATAAAACATAGTCGACGATTAGCAATCCGTATATTGCCTTATTTTTCACGTGTAAGAAACAATAAGCGGCCCAACAATAATCGATCCAGAATCCATTGTTTTAAGAATAACGATTCAACCGCGCCGATAAGCCCCTCAATAGCAATTCCTTAATTACATCGAAAAAGAAAATGAAGCAGGCGGTATTATGTATGAATAGGCCATAAGCGCCGATCAATCCTCGAAGTAAGTGGGTCAGGATCACGATCGAGTCAATTAAAATTCACGGCTCTGTCATTATATCGTAATGAGCGGCTTTTAAAAGGCCCTTTGGTAGGGGCGTGCAAGTTTTACGGGTTGCAAATGAAGCTATTCGTAGAATCAGATTGAATTTGGTAAGGTGGAGGGAGACAGAATTGAACGCTTTTAAAAATAGTTGGGATTGTTTAGATTGCGTTTACTACTTTTTTTATCAAGTTCTTATATATACTCCAACA
>JAPYZA010002550.1:0-22505 GCA_030522685.1 Eupelmus azureus | reverse complement strand
TAGCTATGTATACGTATGCGTGCTCGCATAATTCCGCATCAGTAAATCGCAAACATTTTCTTTTCTTGTTACATGTTCCGTGATTTTATTAGACTTCTCGGAAAATAGCCGGTTACATTTCCTACTATATAAACAAATAAATATGTATATTTTCTCAAAGACAGTGCAATTCGACAAGAAGCACATCCTGAAAGTAGCCAGACAAGTAAACGAACTACCTAAGCAGAACAAATTCCTCGCAGCGAGAGCATTAACATATCAGTCCTCGCTCTCCCGCAACTTTTTGCTCGCCCTTTTCCAGCGGCGCGCGCGCGAGCCAGCCTCATTACGGACGCTCAAGCTCAACTCGGCCTCGGATTCATTTCGCAAATGGGACTTTCGCAAGGGCCCTCGGACGGCTCTCGTAGAATATCGATCGCGCATGCGACACAGTCCGTCATTTCTCCTGCGTTCTTCGTTGCGTATGCGAGAGAGCAAGCTAAGCTCGTTTCCTAATAGCTGCGCTGCGCGCGCTTTATTTTAATTGTGAGCGTGTGTGTATATGCCTATGGTTAATTGGAGTGTTTTGTATTTGATTGCAGAGCTCGAGCAGCACGAGGCGCTCGAGGAGATCAGGATGAGGGAGATGGCCAGGCAAAGGAGCAAGCTGGCGAGGTCGAGGAATAGTTATCAGGCTAGGTGAGTTCGAGAGGCGTGCATCGGTTCTCGATTTATGCGAGAGGACGACTTGGCTGCACGTTTCCATTGTTATAGATGTAATTGATACGGTAGAGATAAAAGTTGGCGCTCGGTCAATTTCGTACTGTCAGTTTTAATAGATTGTTTTATTCGGTAGTAGTAAATTTTTTATTCAAAACGTAAAATGATTTGAAATAAAAAAGAAAAAAACAATAATTTATAATAACTGAATAATTTTGGGAAGTTATCACATTATACAGAGTCTTCGTTATCTGATTTTAATTTTACAAAAATTTCGACCATTCTAAATTTTTATTAAACAAGACTGCAGATTAAAAATAGAAAAAATAATTTTTTTAATGCACACAAGTCGTTCTGTCTAGTCTCTACAGATATACTGTATAAATCATAAGAAACAAATACAAATATTAAAAAATTTATAATTTTTAGATAATGTTTACATTATTTGAACAGTAGTCAAAGAACATAAAAATTTCGAACTTAATTTTACAAATTATTTGTTAATTTTATAATCATATTTACTATGATTTAATTGCGTTCATTCTTTGGTTGACTTAGTAATAAAACAAAATAAATGCGCATTAATTTTTTGCTTACAACTTAATAAGTCTTTTCAGTTGATCACATTTTTGTCCTACAAATATTCATATTGCATATTTCAATATGTTTTAAAAACTAAAAATGTAATTATCACAAAACCAGTAAATTAACAAAATTTTTGAAGCATTAAAAAAAAACTTAATTTTTGAAATTAAAATCAATCAATTCATCATTGACAAAAGTTTTTTAAAACAATCGTTAGACAATTGTTAAACAATAAGCAATTCAAAAAAAGATAAAATTAAGCATAATAGCTTTAAATTACAATAAAAGCAATATTAATTTACAGGGAAGAGTGCTACTATCACCATCGTCGGCCAAGTGAGCTACTCGCGCTGCCAGAGATGTCGGCTGCACCTTCGCGATCTCGATACGCGATGGAAGAGGAACTGGTGGACGACTTGGATTACGACAGTGCCGAGAGATATCGAGAAATAGTCAGAAACAAGCCCGCCTCTCGTTTGACACTCAACACGTACGGCCACCTCAAGATTGACTATACGAACAGCTGGAACTCTCTGAATAGGAAGATTGCCAGCAAATGATAAAGCGCGCAGACTGTTAAGGCTCTGTCCCGTCGCAGAGCCGGCGATTCAAGTCGATGCGCGTAAGCGGCTTTTTTCTATACTCAAACTTCTTGAGCGTTGAATTGAAGCTTTTAATCCTGACCGTGGGTGTCATTGATGATTATTAATCTTACGTTTTTTAAAAGTTGAAGAATTTAAAAAAGTTATTAATTTTAAAACTGATACCTATCAATGCTTTTTGTTTAAAAAAGTGATGTAGAATAAAAAAATTATAGTTTTGAAGTGTTTCAATTCAAGAAGTTTTGAGTGTACCAATTTGTTGTGATACTCTCTCACAATTAAGAAATCTCTCAACAATATAATATTTACTTCCATAATTTACTTTCATTGTAAATTAAAGGCATAAAGTTATTTACTAGTTTTGTATATATATACTCTTAAATTGTATCTTCACAAGGCGTAGCTTGTACTTTTTTAAACTAAATAAGACTACTAATATTTAATAATGTACCTTATAAAATAATAAGATTGTTCTGTACAAATCAAAATAACAATAACAAAAGTATATGAAAAATCAACCTTCTCCATCATTTTCTAAATCAACCACAGAATCAGATTCACAATAAAGCTTTCTTTTTTTCTGAGATGTTATTGATGAATCCTCTGTTTTACTTACACAATTTTCTTTTGATATTTTTTTTCCTTTGACAGTAACATCTAAATTGGACCACCTTAAAGAAAAAAATAAAATAAGTTATTATTGAAAAATATATTCTTTTTTCTACATTTTATTAACATTTTGATTATTCCTAAAAAGTAATTATGCTTAATATGAAGTATATTAAATTATTTTTAAAAATATGTTTAATTTTGAAATAATTCAATAAATACTAAAAGATAAAAATGTTATAAGAGTAATTGATGAGAATACCTTTTTAAAATTGTAATATAATTAAGTTCACGTAAATTATATTATTATTTTGGAATAATTAAATGTAGTTGTTAAAAGACCAATTATTATGGTCAAAATAAGAAAGATATAATAGATGACAACGCACCGGGATTGAGAAAAAAGTCTAGTTTTTGTTTTACGTTTCTTTTGTACATTGGTTTCATCCGTCAAATCAAAAGAGGGATGATCTAAGATGCCAATATTTCCATTAAATTCCTTTAATTAATATACACAAAAATATAACTCATATTACAATTATTTCGTTAAATTAAAATTTTGAATAATATAAATTATACAAATGTGAGTAATACCTTTTTTACAGAGCTTGTCCTATTTTTACTTTGTGCTGTTACCTTTTTACATTTGGATTTTTCTTTTAAAAGATTAATTTCTTTATTTAAATTGTCAACTATAAAATTAAGGCATTTAAAAATAAAACTTTTCATTCATAAGTAAAGATTATAATATCCAGAAAAGTATATACTTGTATTTGAAAATTCTTGAATCACTTGATTTTGATCTTGTATTGTACCTTGAAGATGAGCATTTTCCTTTTGCAAAGACTTGATCATATCCTGATTTCTTGTTACACTATTTTTGAACATTTTGATTAAATCAAATCTTTGCTGATCTGTTTTTTTCTGTCGTGTTCTCAATGCATCCACTTAGACTTCAATTCAAGATACATCTGAATAGTAAAATTGATTTTTATTATAGAAATAGGCTTCAGATATGTTAGTTATTTACACAAATTTAAGAGAGTTTAATGTTTACTTACGATTTTTATTTTGCTATATTTTTTTATTATCAAATCGACCTGCGATTTTGTAGAGTCGTTCATGATTTTAGCGTTTGACTAGAAAACAATCCTTTACTTAACCTCTAACCCTAATGCAGGTGTACTGTGTTAATGTTTACAAATCCCTTCACAAAACAAATTTTTTGAAAAGATTTAAAATATCCATCTGTTTGCATGTTCTGATTTGTTGAACGCATAGCCAATCAGATCGTTTGTTTTTCAAGCACGTGGTGTTGCGGCCGTCTCGTAAGTAGATGCAGTAAAATGTATATAGTCGGCAAATTCAATAGCTGAATGTAGAACTTTAAGTACAGTAGATTGATAAGTGTGAGAATAAGGAATGTGGAAGTTTAATCTAATTATGTAAGTATTAAAGAGCAAAGATAGTGTCTCAGAATTAGTTTAAAAAATAAAGAGGTTATTTATGTTTATTTATTATCACTGGTTGATATTTGGCAATTTACCTTTTATTTTAAACAAACTATATACCCGTTATAACTTCTTTGGATAAATGGTTCGGAAAGAAAGTGACTTTATCGGCTCCGTGTATACCTAATAACGAGTATCTAATCTATCTATCGTATGAGGTCGCAGGTCGGTCTCAAGTTTAACACTGCGCTGTCACACACTGCGCATACTTAGCAGTCGGCTCAATTGATTTTTTACAAAAATAACAAGTATAAATCAGAATTCGAGACGTTAATCATAACAAGTAAGCCTTGTAAAATATAGTTGAAGTTATTAAGAAGTTGATCGTAATTTTATTTGATTCTTTAAGAAAAACTGCACATTAAATATTGTATGTAATATTTAGAACTTGTAGTAAAAAGTAAAGTTAACCTCAAATTAAAGATTGCATGTGTTAAAATTTACAGAAATAAGATCTAAATTATAAAATAGTTTGTTTCATAAATTACTTAAATTCTTAAAATAGATACTGTTTCGAAATTTTTGGCTTAGTATCTTTACAAAAGCTTCACCTATAAATTATTATCTCTTTCTGTATAATTCAATTAAAGCACATTTTTCAAGCTACTCTTTTGAACTTTCTTTCAGTAACTTCTTTTTTTTATTAAAGGTGTCTTACTTTCAAAACTGCTTTAAAATGTCTGTTAAATCCTGGTTTCATTTTCGCTTACTTTTAAGCTTTCAAATTACTTTTCTATGTAAGAAGCATTTATTAGAACCTTATTCACAACCTTAATCAAGTATACTTTAAATTGAAACTTTTCAAAAAAAAAATCTTCAAGTTTTATTTCTCAACCTATTAATTCAAACATTCACATTATTGATCCAATTGATTTTTAATCTTGAAAACTTCAAATTCTATTTTAATTCTCTTACTGTTGTATCTATCCGCCGACCATTCTGTGTATTCTCCACAAATATCATGACCTTTTCATAATTCTTTTTCTGCTCATCTTCTATTATCTTCTAATAAAGGTATTTCTGCTCTAGGGATGACTGAAAATTGAGACTGTAAAGTTGATTGTGCCATGTGATACACTCTCAGAATACACCTTCAGCTCGCTATCTCTCTCCACTCCATTATTGGTTGTGAACTTCAAAAGCAAATGAAAGTAAGCATCAATGTTTATTTAATACTTTACATTATTTTTCAAAATGATTAAAGAAGTAAACAGATATCATAACTGATTTTTTTCTTTTCGGGCGTTTCAATCACCCTAAGACCTTTCCCACACGCTTACTGCCGCGGATAGGAAGGTGATTTGGTGACGGCCCTTTCGGTCTTTCGTATAAAATCTATTAAATAGCCTTCTATTCTGTTACAGGTTCACCATTCATTTTGGAGCAACATTCAAAAAAGTCGCTAATGCGAATCTTTAACGCGCATGCGCGCTCATGTTTGTTGATATATACATATATACATAACATAGTATAGGTTCGAAACTCACATGGTGTCATAATAAGTAACTAAAGATGTATCCACGTGTGTTGCGGACTGCTTTAAATTTTTCACCAAAGTTGAAAGGCCAGCACGGTTTTAAAAATGTGACCTTGACATTTTCCGCGTTTACATTAGAAACGCAAAAATTGTTAACCTGTAGTAGTTACCACTGTAGTATACAAAATTTTTGTAGCGAAGAAAAAGTCAGAATGCCATTAGATCCAAAATCTAGGCAAAACAAAATTGAGGAGATGGCACAAAGAAAAATAGATGCTTTGAAAGCAGAGAATCCAGAAATTGAAAGGCAAATGAAAATCTTGGAACTAGAAATAAGTGTATTGAGACAGTCTGGGGATCGGGTACCTTCAACTCTACGGCCTCGTGACTGGTATGAACTCATAACATTGAAAAGTCCTTTGGCACGAAAGTAATTATTCAAAATAAATTATTATATGCTAAAATTTGTAATTGTATAAGCTTTAAAATAATTAAAATTTCTTAATTTTTTTTAGAAAATTTTTAGATTACCTCTTTGTGATAGAGAGACAAAAAGAAAAATCAAAGCAAGATCAAATAGATAGAAATTTACTAAGAGAACAATTCATACAACAAAGAGTAATTAATGAACAGAATAGGGATCAAAATGAAATAATTTATGGCATTGGTTACAATAGTATGTTGAGACGTATCACTGAACCTATCATGAAACATTTATGGCAATGGAATAACTTAAGATCAATTATGTATGGAAACAAAATCATTTTTGATTGTAGTTATGAGAAATATATGAATTCAAAGGAAAAAAAAAGTTGTGCAAAGCAAATTTTAGAAAGTTTTGCCGTGAACAGAATGCATAATTATGCATTTGATGTTTATATGTGTAATGTTAATTTTTCTGGTGAACTTATGGATAGACTTAGTAGATATATTCCAACTATATTTGATGATGATTTTCCATGGACTGTAACATCAAAATCATATTTAGAACTTTTTGATAAGTCTAAATTACTTTACTTATCAGGACACGCACAAAACACTTTAGAAAAGTATGATCCTGATACGATTTATATTATTGGAGCTTTTGTTGATAAGGTACTTTGTTGTTACAATAAATTTTGTATTTTAACTTTACTTTTAAATTTTATTTTAGATTAAAGTTTTTATTATATTTTTATTTCAAAATGTTTAATCAATTTTTGTTTTAGAGTGTTCAACAACCTATTTCTTTAGAAAAATCAAAAGAACAGAATCTACGTATGGCAAAATTACCTTTAGATAAATATATACGTTTTGGTGATGGTTCAGGGAAAAACTTGACTCTTAATCAGGTTATTGCAATTATGTTAGATATTCAAGAAACTAAAGATTGGAATAAGGCTTTGGTACATGTACCAAGAAGAAAATTGTATGAAAATAGAGTGGCAGCATTAGAAAAAAAAGTACAAAGAGATATTTTGGATCTAAAACAAAGTCAAAGAGATAATCAATTTAATAATAGTCTGCCTACAAAGTTTGATTTTGAATCAAGTGGAGTAGCTGATTTTAGTCATGCAGCACGTGCAAAAATTCGTAATCAGTGGAATAAATGACTTTAAATAGATGTGTAATAAACGTTTCATTTTGCTGAAAATTACTTTATATCTTTTTAAAAATTACATATGACATGTATAAAAAATTTTATTACAATATTTTCTTAAAACGCTCAAAAATTTGTTATAAAGTCTTGTTGTTCTCCGTAACAATGGAGATTATGTATATAAATAAATACATTGACATATTCAATTGATCTATGACACTGGGGTACAGTTAACTTAAAAACAATATAAAAATAGTTGCACCTTAGTCTAGCTGCAGTCTTAAAATGCACATTGCTCAGTCCTTCAATAATTATGTGTAGCCTCGAGTTAAGAATTATTTTAAAATCAATAATAAGAGCATAGTGCATAATTTCACTGTTCACATAATCGTTTTAAATTTTACGAAAAATTGCATAATTTTACACTTAATACACCACAATATAGATTACATAAAAATTTGGAATTTTGAAATATTATTCCTGAGCAAATGAATAATTCTGTATTATTTTTTTTTTAAATTAAACACTAGCTTGAGAGCTTCTTTTTATTGATACATCAGGATAAAGTTGGCGCCACTCAAGAATTTTAGCGTCGCTTATCCCATCACAAAAACTCAAGTCTATCATTTGTAATCGCAGACAACAAAGTAGTCTTATACAAAATTCTGGACTAACAGAACGGGCTCCAAGTAAATCAAGCTGTTGTAAATTCCGACACAAAAGTAGCGGCTCAAGATCTCGATCTGTTAAGCCACGAAATGATGTCAAAAAAATTTTTTCTAATTTCTTACATGATTTCAACAACACCCTTAATGAGTCTCCAAGTATCCCAATTCCACTGCTAAAATATAAATTGAAATTCTGTTAAATTATTTGAAAAAATTAAGATCAAGATTATACATAAGTAGATAATCATACTAACCACCATCCAAAATCAATTTCTTTGAGATCACTACAATGTGTTAAAGCTCTTATTCCTCGAACTGTAAGAGTTTGAGCTTTCCAAAAGTCAATACTTTCTAGTTTTAAACAAGAAATAGCTATTTCCTCAGCCACATTATCCATATTGAGTCGATCATGCATACTAGCCAAATTTAAATGTTGCATATGTGGATTTTTTCGAAGAATCATACATAAAGTATCAGTTTCAATAAAAGTTCTATATAACTCTAGTCTTTCAAGATTTTCTAAATTTTGTAGTGGTGCAAATCCAGTACTAGTAATTGTAGTGCAGTTTTTCAAACATAATTCTGAAATAAAATTTTTGAATTATTAATTGCTTAAGTATAATTAAAATAAGATAAACTTTTTTAAAACTATAAATTGAACCTTTAAGGCCTTTACAAATCTGAGATATTTCTTCAATAACAACGTCATTCACAAAATGACAACAGTTTAATCTTAAATGTGTTAATGCACTTCCACTACTTTGCAAGAATCCCAGAAAATCTTCTGAATTGATTGTATCATAATTTCCACACCAAGAAAGATCTAACTTCTGTAAATATTGACTTTTGGAAATAAAGCTATTTAAAACAGCTGCATCCACACAGTACCAATATGGTTTGAGATTGAGACTTGTATATAAAAGAGCATCACGAGCAATGTTATTAAAATGCCGATTAACTTGACTACACCGACTCAAAGACTTAAGGTCTAAATTTTTGAAAATTTTCAAGACAGTTTCATCCTGTAAAAAAAGGTATTAGATATATTATTATTTATTCTTTTTTTTTTAATTTAAAGAAGAGTTATTATGACTAACAATCAAGTATCTATATTCAATAAAAAATATCTAATACTTACAGGTAAAGCTGAAAAGCTTCCACAAGTATTGTTAATTGTATTGTTAATGTATATTTCTGATTCTGGTTCCATTAAAGCTACAGAAGATGAAATATTAATATCTCTTATAAGTTTTGGAAAGTCTTCTTGTAAAAATTTTTGCAAGCTATTAAATGCTTCTTCAATTGGTGGAATGTAATGACAGTGTAAGCCTAGTTTTGCTGCCAATCTCCCTTTAGGAACTTTTTCTACATATTTACTAAAGTATAAAAGGTTGAAAAATTATAAAGTTGTTAATAATAATATCACAAAAAAAGTTTTAATAACATGAAGTATAATTTAATTAATTACCTTTTGTATAAAACACAATGTTTATATAATGTGTTTTTTAATGTCCTTAAATCTTGATTAACTTTTAAATAATCTGGAGTCAAATTATAACAATCTTCATTGTTATATCTTGTTTCTCCTAATTCACTTAATAAACTGCTTAAACTGTAGGTTTGAAAACCTCCATTGGGTACAATAAGTTCTGATGTTCCAATAAGAAGCACAGCATCTAATTCAGTATAATAGTCTAATAAACTGTGATTAAATTCTAATCTTAATGTTTTTGTCTTAAAGTTACATAGTTGCAATGGAGGTGAAAATATTCTTGGTTTGTGCGGAACTATTTGTGGTGGACCATTCCAAAGTCGCAACCACTGACCAGTCTCATCTCTGGCCCAAATAGCAACAACACTTCCTGGATTGTAAGTTTCATAAATGGATATTCGTACTGGATATACTTCCTTGTGATATTCTAAATCTATTTTGTAAAAAAAAAAAAAAATTTTCTAAGTATTACTTAAAATTAATTATATAAAGAAAGTTTGTAGTGTATAAAATGATAACTTCTTTAAAAGAAAAACTGCTGGTACAAATGCAAAACTTTTCACATAAGGAAACAAATAATAATTCTAATTTCAAAGAAATAAAGTTCTTGACATATCAATCCAATTAATGGATAAGATAATGCAAGTGCAAAAAAAGTACAATATAACAAAGCCATTTTAAATAGGAGGTAATTAATTTATCACTAGTGATTCATGATTTTTTATCTGTTAAGCTGTAGATATAAAAATTTTATATAAATAAGTTGATAATAGACATTCTCACCTATGTAATCATGACTAACTATTGGATCATTATTCTGTGGCATGTAATCCAGAGATTTTGAAGGGGCTTCATCCCACCATTTGCCATAAGTTCGCTGCCATAAAAATATAAAGAAATAATTAAGATGGAAGAACACTCAACTAGACTTTAAATCAACTATCCTTTTCCATTTCTTAAAAAGAGAAAAGAACAGGAAAGTTAAACAATAAATAATTGACATTCACTGAAAACTCCATTACACTCTCAGCGAATCCAGATGTAGAAAACCATTACTGCAGAGAACTCGCATAAAAAAAAGAAACAACAAGAGGCGAGAAAAACAAAGAAGAAAAAAGAAAAAGACAAAAAGCTAGTAGACAGACGCAATTACCATGACAAAGGCCTGGGGAAAGTCTCCGTAGTCGGGGAACTTGCTTGGATTGCCCGCGATGTTGTAGGCAGTGTAGGATATACTGATATTACTGCCGTACTGGGAGCTGAAGTCGACGACATCCTTGACGAACTGCTCGACGAACTGGACGGACTCTTCCCGGGCGCCTGGCTTCGCTGGCTTCTTCACGGGCACGAGCTCGAGCTTCCCCTCCGCGCACGAGGATACCATGTCATCGGCCCTTTTCTCGCATATATACCTACCTATCCGTCTGGACTCTGGCTCTCGTTCGCTAGCTCCCGTCTCACCGAGCTCGCATATTTCTCTCGCTGCGCCAGGCTCGCCCTTTGTTTTTCCACACACTCAGCGCATTCTGGAATCGCGATCACAACAATGCTCTAGACTTGCGTGCGGAGACTCGGAGAGAGAGGCAGTGAAAGAGAGCGCCGTCGACGACGCCACAAAGTATTGACAGGTCGCTGCTGCTGCTGCTGCACTGCAACTATAATGCACCGCGGCGGCGTATCTGCCCCCCCCCCTCGCGACGCGAGTATGTGTCATGTGTGTATATGCGCGCAAGCGCGTCGCTAATGTTGCCCCGGGGGCACATACAGCGAGCACCGAGCGCACATACTGGAACAGCTGTTTTTCTTCAATATCCCTGCAGCGGCGGCGAATGTTGCGAGCGCGCCATCTCGAGGAAGCCGAGGGAAGCGCCAGTTGTTTTCGCGGCTGCCGCTAATTGTTATTCCGGGCGGGTGTAAACAATGTGCCAATAACCTTTCGGCGGTAAGGATACGCAATTAGCATTTTTTCGAGGACGATTGGAGAAAGTGTTGCGAGCTTCTGACAGATTTGCACGGCTTGTTGCGTGATCAGTGCGCTCGAGATAATGAAGCGCTTTGTTGGAATTTTTTGCAGTACGCTTAGATAAGGAGGTGGTTTTCTTCAAAGTGCCTGCTGTGTTTCAGAGATTAAAATGAATAACGTGCTTACTTCACCCATAAAGACGGTCGGCCAGAAGATAGCCTCTGGAGAGATTCGTCCTTCAGAGCTGGCTAAGGCAGCTCTGAAACTAACTTCGTCTATCAAGCCACTGAATGCATTTATAACGGTTACCAGTGAACTTGCCAAGCAGCAGTCTCAAGAGTCGGACGAGAGACAGAAGAATAATGCACTGCTGGGTGAGCTCGATGGTATACCTATTGCCGTGAAGGATAACTTTTGCACAGCTAATGAACCAACTACGTGTGCTTCTCTTATGCTTGCAAATTTTGTCCCTGGCTATGATGCAACTGTTTATAAAAAGTTGAAAGAGTCTGGGGCAGTGCTGATCGGAAAAACTAACTTGGACCAGTTTGCCATGGGTGCTGGAACTGTGGATTCATACTATGGCCCGTCAAAAAACTTGTGGGGATCTGAAGTTATGAAAAATTATACTTTTGACGATTACTTTCATGATGAAGAAATGCAGTATGATGCTGATCCTCTTTCAAAAACAGACAATTGGCATATTGCAGGTAAATTTTAAATAATTTAAATTTTAATAGTTTTTTTATTTTTTATCTTAATATGGAAAATAAAATACTTTTTTTTTTATTACAGGAGGTAGCAGTGGGGGTTCAGCAATTGCAGTATCGGCAGGTACTTGTTATGCTGCCTTTGGATCAGATTCTGGTGGATCCACGCGTAATCCAGCATCCTACTGTGGAATTGTTGGCTTGAAGCCAACTTATGGACTAGTATCTCGACACGGCCTCATACCTTTAGTCAATTCTATGGATGTTCCTGGAATTTTAACACGAACAGTTGATGATGCAATAACAATACTTAATACAGTAGCTGGACCAGATCCTTTGGATTCAACAACTTTAAAAACACCCTATACCCCATTCCAACTTCCATCACCAGTAGATGTAAGTGGGCTTAGAATAGGACTTCCAAAAGAATACAGATGTTCTGGATTGACCGAAGAAGTTGACTCCAATTGGGCAGAAGTCAGTCAGTTACTGGAAGAAGCAGGAGCCAGAGTATTTCCAGTATCTATGCCTCACACTGAGTACTCTATTGTCTGTTATTCTGTTTTAAATAAGTGTGAGGTTGCAAGTAATATGGCACGTTATGATGGCTTGGAATATGGATACAGAGCAGATGAAAATTCTTCCACCGAGGAACTCTATGCTAAAACTAGAAGTCAGGCGTTTAACGACGTTGTTCGTAGCCGAATTCTCGCGGGAAATTACTTTTTACTCAATGAAAATTACGAAGATTATTTCGTAAGAGCCATGAAAGTAAGAACTCTGATTGCAGAAGATTTTGAAAACGTCTGGCAGTCGGGCGTAGATTTACTATTGACGCCGACGACTTTGAGCGAGGCACCCAGATATCATGACTTCATTTCTGAAGATAATCAGTCTCAATGTTCTGTTCAGGACTTTTGCACTCAGCCAGCGAATATGGCAGGTGTACCAGCTGTTAGTATACCTATAAAATTGTCAAAACAGGGCATGCCACTTTCTTTACAGCTGATGGCTCCAAAACTCTGTGAAGAGAGGCTCCTTGGAGTCGCGAAATGGATTGAAGATGTTGTAAAGTTCCCCAGACTTGTTCTTCAGGATGAGAGCTTAATCAAATGAATTATTTACGATGTAGAAGAGGAGGATTGTTGACTGTAAATAAAAATTTTATATATTTGTTTTTGAGATTAAATTGTACTTAATACAATGTTGTTAATCTACTTTATTACATTTTGATAAAAAATGACAAATGGATTTTTATTTTTATTATCTATGTAGCTTCTGAAAGCAAACAAGTAAATAAAACAAGCAAGATACTTATTAAAAAAGAAACAAGTGCTTATCTCGTGACCGTCATAAAATTGTCAGCTCAAGATTGAAAAGCTTTAAAAAAGCACGATTTATCCAAAAGCTCTTTAGCATCAATCATCGTATTTATTCCAAAAACAATTCTTACTTTCAAACCCCAAACCAATCAACTACCCCAAATACTAAACATTAAAAAAAAAACCACAATCTCCAAATTCCAACTCAAAACCAAACCTCCACCAAACTCCTCAAACAACCAACCAAAGAACCAATCGCACCCCCTCCAAAAAAAGTATCCTCTAATCCTATATGCGCACCCTCCTAGGAACGAGCGTTGCACCCCTCGGCTTTTAAAAAGCTAGGGCGAGAGCGAGCAGCTTCGAGGTGGGGGTTGGCTGCTCACGGCGCAGGCCCCCCCGGGCGTCGCTCCAGTGCGCCGTCGCCGTGGCCGCCGCCGCCGCCGCCGCCGCCATTGGCGCTGCGCGCCGCGACGAAAAGCTCGCCCGGCCGTCGCGGCGGCAGTCGACGTCGAGCGCGCGCGCGCTCTCCTATGCTCGTCCGCCTTTTTTGCTCTCTCTCTCTATCTCTCTCCCCGCTGCGCTGCACACCCCGTGCGCCTCCGAGATATACATATATATATATTCTCGCTCTGGTGAGCTTACCTTTCGGCGCGCGAAACGCTCCGGAGCTTAGTACCTCGAGTTGTGTGCGTTGCTGATAAATCAGCGAGTTTTTGTGATTCATGTATACGTGTTTGTTGTGCAGGAGCGCCAGGAGGATTCTGCGAGCTTCGAGGTGAGCATCATCATATTCAGATAAGGGAGCTTTTTGCGCTTGTTGCTTAGCTGAGCGCCGAATTGTTTTGCCAATCCGAGCATGGGGCTAGCTGGGCCTGATAGATAAGGAGGCGAGCAAGGATCCTGCGCGCGCGGATCTATATATGTGTACACACGACATTTCGGAGCAGGCTTGCGATACACGAGGGAGGGGGCCCCCCTAGTGCCTATGTATATACACATACATCTATGCGCGCTTCTTTGTCGCACGCGCGCGCGATGAGTCACTCGTCGTGTAAATATATGAAAACGTACCCCGCGCGCACGCGGCCTGAAGGACTGTATGACCATAGACGCGTTTTCCTCGGGGATCCAGTCTGTCCGAACCCTTCGATTTTTATCGTCAATTAATCGCTTCTCGAGCGGCTGTCAGCAGAAGGGATCGATCATTTAGGTAAACGTTAGATTTCGAACCAGTCTGACTGTACGAGAGGCAAAAAGCTAGATTTCTATACGCGGCAGCGCGTGACAAGGCCTGATGGTGTATATCTCGTAAAAAAGTGGCTCGCGCAAGGACGAAAGCACACCGGCGCTACTACTTTATAGGCGTATAACAATCGAACGCCGCGCGCGAGCTGAGAGCCTAATGTAGGAAATAAATTTTACGATTCGAGCGCGCGCGTTATGAACTCGGTGCGTGTACAGCGGGCCGAGCGCGCGCTTTTACGAGCCTTTTCGTTTTTACAGCGCGAAATGAGCTGCGACTAATTAAAGCGATTATCGCTTTATGAGACTTTGTTGGAGCTCACTGCCGCTTTTTTTAAACGGGTCGATTTTCCACGAGCTGTAGTTACGTTGGATGTTTAACGCTTCCACCTGCTATAGTTTTGATTTACGTTCGGAGAGAAATTTGAATTTCAGAATTCCACTTAGCGCCGTTCATTTCAATAGTTTGAACTCGGCATGTGCTAAGTAGTACCAGGAAAATACCATACCTATAGGAACCCACACCAGCAGAAGTAGCCTCATACACACACGAGCGCGACCTCAGCTGACCAAAACCAGCAGGCGCGTGCGCCAAGCTCGAATCTCCAAAAAATCCAACCGCGCACAAATCCACGCTCCTATATCCTCTATCCTCGTAAAGCAAAACACACCAAACCGCCCTGATTTTCCCCATTACAACAGAGCGCCTCTGCGATCGCTCGACTCGGAAATCTCAAGTTTCAAATCCCTCGGAAATTTCTCTGTACAGAGGCAGCTCAGCTGGTAGTGGGCCGCGGCAATCGTTACTCGATATCCGTCCCCGCGGTTACAATGGACAAAGTGGACACGTAGCTGTATATCTCGCAACATAATGCGAGCCCGGCTTTCTCCGCCGATTTTTCACCGAGTGCGAAATCGACGAGATATCTATAATAGCGTATAGCTTTCTTGCAGCGACTCGAGATTTTCTTTTTTTATCGGGGATTTGATTTCGCGCTTTTGTATGGCTTGGGGAGCCGCCGGCTTCAATTGCAGCTCGATTCCGAAAAAAGCTGGGTATTGGAAAAATATCAAAGTTGGCGCGAGCGAAAGCACGAGGCGGCTTGCCGCGTAGTTTAAACGTAATCGCGCTGGAGAGCTTGACGGTTCAATATTTTTATCGATATACAATCTGGGCCGGGGCGTTTTTACCTCGTCATCGTCTGTAATGTTCGTCGAGTTGGACAAGTGTTTACGAGGGTGGAACGTTTAGTTATTGCAATATTGCAGCTATTATGCTTGTAGATTAGTAATTGGTATACGGCCAAGCTCTTTTTTATAATTTTATGTTATTATTATAATATAGCTAGCGATTAATTTTACAAGATTCTCTTTTAACTAAAATAAAAAGAGTATTAAGGTCAATAATACCTCGAACGCGGTATAATTTTAACACTGCACGCCGGCGTCTAATCAATAATTCACTCAAAGCTTACACAGCATCCCAGAAGCAAAGAAAATCAACATCATCACTAATAATCAGCATCTCGGCTATCCATCCGCCCGGAAACTCCAACTCCAAACAGCAACTCTTTAGCCGAAAATTCAAAGCAAACACACACAGAGCTCGGCTTGGGCATTAAACAAACAGGCCGGCCCCCGCGTTTATGCGGCTTGTCGGTACTAGCTGGGCCATTTACCTCGCCGCACGCACACTGCCAGCTCCGTCAAACTACATACGCTGCGCGCTCTCGACAAGAAGCTAGTGCGGCAAAACGCGCGTTTCACGAGCGATAAGCTCGGAACGTTGTTAAGGCTATCGTTGGCTCCGGAAGCGAGCCCCTTACGTCCGCTTGAAGGAGAGGGGGGGGGCGGAGAAAAAGAGGAGTAGACGTGTACTCGGCGAATTAGTTCTTTGGTCTCGGATTTCGCTGTCTGCGGGGGTGGACGCGAGTCTTCTTTGATCGGAGGAAGTCGGGCTTTTCTTTGTTTTAGCTCGGGATGAGGAGAGTCCTTTTAGCGAATTATGGCTGAAAGAAGGTGATTTCGGGGCTATTGTGAGAAGGCTGTGCTTAAAAATCGCTGAGGATGATGCTTTTTTGGTCGCTTTGGTTTCGTTTAGCGGAAACTTTTTCGTACGCTCGGATAAGCTAAATAATGAAAGCTTGTTTGTGTTTTCTTTCGCCTGCTACACTTTAGCTTTTATTAAGAAATGATGAATAAATATTACTTTGGCTTGCTTATTTGTTTTTCAAAATCATAATCCCGTTCTGATGTTTTTAAATTATAAAAATGAAATTCAGAAAATTATTCATTTTTACACATAGTAAAGCGTTAATTCGTTCCAAAACAGAAGACGTAATAGAGCGCGAGACGACGAGGAGATGCTTGCGGTATAGCTGGCATAGTGCGTAGGCGAGGTAGCAGTATAGGTATTTAGGGTAATCAAGAGAGATGATCTAAAGCCCGGCGTCGTAATTGAGCCTGAAAAGAAATTCTTTTCTATTCACAATGCAGCAGCACTCGAGCGCATTTGCTGCGCGCGGTGCGCACGAGGCGGCGGAATGCTTTTTCTTCCTTAAATTTGCATCAATTTATTGGCTTTCATAACCGTTTTGCCATGTAAGTAGTATGCATCTTGCGTCATTTTTGCGTTTCTGGATTGAAATTTATTTTTATGGCGCTCTAAAATCGTAGTAAAAATTATGAATTGGGTTAGAGGGTCATAGGGTTGGTTTGAATGCTTTGAAAAGACTGTTATTAATATTCATTAACCTAATTGCAAATTAATATGATGTAAAATTTTATAAATATTATATTAGTGTAATTATGGAACATTCGCTATAATAAATTAACCAAATAGCTTACTTTAAATATTTCATATCAGTATGTGTAATTTTAACTAAAGCTTTGTATAGTGTCCATATTTAAAAAAAAAATATTAAATTCTATTAATAAAGTTATATAGGATTTATAAGTGATTGTGTTTCATTGAAATTCCTGTAGAAGCATATTCGATAGCAAATTCGATATAAAAAGAATTTCAATGTAAATTCATACATAAAAATTGTATAAAATCGAATTGTATAAATTCAATGGATTTCAAAATTTTCGTAAAATCAAATATCGAGTTTAATGGATGGAATGGACACTTTAACGGATCGATATTTCTATAAAATAATTAGATAAAGAACTATTATTATTTATTTTATAAAATATAATAATAATAAAAATTATAAAATCTTTGGCATCTTATTAAAATTGCAAAGAGTAGAACTCACTGCTTCTATATAAAACCTATTAATCACAGTAAAATTTTAATAGAGATTAAAATACTAAAAGAAGAAACAACAGCTTTTTTATAACTAGAACCACTTAAATAAGCGCACCAGAAATGTTAAAAACATTTTCCCATCCACGCACCTAACCAGTCCTCCCCCTCTTCTCATTCCAGACTGACGCAGCCAGCAGTGCGCCATATCAGCGGTCCAGCAGCAAGCGTCTCTCTTCCGTATTAAGCAGCCCGCGCGAGTATATAGCGAGCATTCCGCGGCACTTGGCACCGACACCTACATAACGATCGCGGCCCGCGCCAATTTCGACGGCGACGACTTCGTCTACTTACTTTACCCTGCGTGCATGCAACTCGTGTGAAATCGAGCCCCGGGCCGAGCGCGCGGTTGGCCTGGCAACCCCTAAAACACAGACGTCGTTCTCGCGGCCGCGTGCAGAGCGCGTCTTAGACGAGTGCCGACGTTTCAGCTCGCAGGTGTCGAGCTCTGCTGCAGCCGCTAAGCTGGAGAGGCTGCTAGATCGACGCTGAATAGCATAGCGCTCAGGCTTTATGGACTGACGAGGTGAGTGTCTCTCTCCTTTTATAACGTTTATTTTTTTGTGTTTTCTTTTCAAAAATGGGATGGCGTAAAGAATAATTTACGCTTTGTCTTTTTAAAATTTTTTTCGCGAAACTGCAGTTTTGTTTTACATAGAAAATGTATTCATGTTGATTATACGTATCAGCTTCTACGATAACGAAAATGACATAGGGGATAATGAGCTGGTTGAGTATTACGCTGCTCTTTCATTGATTTTCGCTTTTCTCTACGGTAAATAAAAATGTTTACAAGAGACGAACTTAAATATTTACGCTTATGGTAAAATCGATGGTGCACTGTAGCATGCGTAATAAAATTAGCTTATAAAAATATTTTATTACATTAATCTTTCTTTCACACAACAAATAGCGATAGTCTTTTATCCACTTTGTCGTTACAATCGCATAACGATACCACCATTAATCATAATTAAAAAACCATTTCCCCGTAATAAAACAAGGCTGTTAAACGCAGCCATCCCACAAAAATCGTGTAACAATATCCCCGCAAACGAAATTAGCCTCGCTCCCGTCAAGAGCGATTTTTCGCGATTACGCTTTTAATTACCGGTTAACCCCGCAGCAACGCGGGGTGGCCTCGCACCGGCTATGTAATAAATACGAAGCGCAAAGTGCGAGAGCGAGAGAAAAAGTGGACCGCAGGGTAAATAGAAGGAGAAAGCTGGCCGGTTGTATCGTCTTTCTTAATTCTGATATCCCAGGGACTGGCGGGCTCTCGGTAAGTTTCCAATTTTGCGGTTCGTTGGCTGCTTTTTTTCTGCGCTCCGCGTGGCTCCTCGGCCCTTGTGGTGGCTCGCGCGGCCGATCGTTACTTTGCAGAGCAAACTTTCGCTTCGCGCGGACCGATCGCTTGCTTTTATTGGTCTTAGTTCGGTTTGTTCTGCGGGCTATTATGCTCGAGTTGTAAATTAACGAGGAATCGGTAATTGATAGGCAGTGGGCTCGGAGTTACTTGGCTGTTTGCGTTGTCTTACGTAAAATTGGGTTATACTGCACAATCACGAAGAATAGAGTTTACTAAAAATTAGTACGCTTTCTACTAACAGTGAGATAGTTACAGTACTAAGTTTTGATACTCGTAGTAAAATTTACTATAGTTCTAGCAATAGTTAATACAAAAACATAGTAATTTTTCTCTGACTATGACACTATCCCATCATTAGTAGGAAACAGTAATTTTGACAAAATTTTATTTTTTATATGTATATTCTTTTATTTTATTTTTTGATGTAAGCATGTATTACATGCATTAATGTAAAATAATCTATTATTAAAATCTATATTATATTTTGAATAAATAAATAAATAGCTTGCGTGCTATATCCGGATGCAAAAAATCAATCCTCTGAAATCTCTCACAACAAGAAGAATCAGCGCTAAAGAAAAAAGCCCTCGAAGCCATTGCCACCTCTCGAAGCTATATATACTCACTCGTCACGTGCTACAAGCGCATCCCCGTGCGCGAATAATCACGCACTCAGCTCCAAGTAGAGGCACATGCAGCAACAGCAGCAGCGCCGCAAAAGTGTCGCGCGCGCGCGCGCTCGTCACATGCCCGAGAAGGAGAGACAGAGAGAGAGAGAGACGCTCCATCTCTCTCGGCAGGCCGCATATGTAATTCATATATACATATACTGTTTGCGAGAGCGAGCTCAGGGGCTTCTCTCTCTCTGGCCGGGGCATTATCATCATTATTGTTATAAACCCTCTCCTTCTTCGGACGAAATGTGGGTCCGCGCGGTGCTTAGGCGAGCGGCCGAGCGCCGCTTAGTCGAGCCTCGCGCGCCATGCCGCATTGTTCTCCTCGCTGGAGTGCCCAGAGTGACGAGAGTTACAGTTGAATGGAGGATTGGCGTGTAGTGTGACGAGACGAGCGGAAAAATGAGGTGGAAGGAGCTCGAGGCGCTCCGCGAATTTGTTGTTAGTGCGAGGGCGAGGATACTGCTGTGGCTCGCTTGGCTACTTATGCTTCTGCGCTCCGGTTTTTTCAGTATTGGTGAGTCTCTAAGAGAGTTCGATTGTTATTTGACCTTTTGGGAGGTTGGTTTGGTGTGTTGGGTTGTTTTGAAGTTTTTTGGTCGCTGCGCAGAATATCACTTGTAGAATGTATTAAAGTGAATATCGTAAAAAAACTGTATATTAACACCAATTCCACAAAAACGATTTCTTTCAGTTAAGTATAATCAAATTACATGGAGAGTAGTAATGAAAAGCAGTTTTTCATTCTTAAAATTTTAGAAAGCCAGCCGACGCATTATCCCAGCTTTAAAAAATCCTGCCCAACAATGGAATTGCACACTCGGCATTTTCCCAGCACAAATCCCAATTTCAAAATACCCAGAACGAGCCTGCTGGCAACTGGGGCGCGAAAATAACGCAAAACAGGAAAGAAAAACCGGCGCATCTCGCCACTACATCAATCCCATACCAAAGATATATAACCAGACACCTGTAATGCTCCAGAGCACACAGCTTATAAAAAACAGCAGCGCGATAATTCAAATCAGCTGGCGATCGGGCGCGTGCAATTATACGCGCTGTCAACGGAAAATCAATGTCAATCGTGACCGGAATACCGGAAAAAGAGCTATAACGGCCCGCGCGAGCCCGCTTTATAACTGGGTCGGCTACGATGCGCCTGCCCCCCCGCGCGGCACGCTACATCGCTGACGCCAAAACTAAAAACCTACTTCCGGTCTGGCCTAAAAGCGCGCGCGTGCCCGGGCTCTGGCGTTACGGCGCAGAATTTTTTTTATTGGGATGACCGTGGTGGACGGAGTTTTGGGTTATGGCGCTGTTGTTATGATTGGGGGATTTTTGGGAGGAGTGGTTTGAGTGTTCGTTGAATTTGCGAGGAGTATAGTTTGGGAATGAAGAGTGTGATATCTTGGTGTTTTCGAAAGGTGTTTTGAATATTGTCAGGTACGTTCGGTGAATTGATATTTTTTAATGAGATTTCAGATGCGAGTCGAATATTATTAAATGATTTCAAAGAAATTAAAGTTGATAAATTAGTATTATTAGAGCAAAGATTAATTTTAAGACTTATTAAAGAAATTATTAATTGAAAATTAATGTAATTGATTAATCCAATAATAAAGAACCTACATTTTTCTCTTTAAAAGTATCAGCTTAATTAAAAAACCAATAAACTTTAATTCAATTAAGATAAAATCATACGCGAAGCGACACCACTACATTCACCCAACATTAAACACTCACCAGAATCGAAAAAACCTCTCTCTCAATTTTACAAGAAACATCTCACTGCCCGCCTTATAAACAACTCGGCTATATTTCCCTCTGCGCTCATTTTCCACGACCCTCTTTATATTTTCTAAACAGACCGAGCTATGTCGCTCGACGCCAGGAAGCGCTATGCTTTTGTAAAAAAGAAAAGTGCAGGCGCCAATCGTACGCTGGATATCTGCGGTCGTGGCTTTTTTCCCTCGCGCGCGCTAAATACAGAGCAAAGAAGCTTTTACAAAGTCGCTTTGAGCGAACGTTAAACAAAGTGCGATCCTGGCCTTGACCGCGTGAAGAAATGAAGGGAACTGCACCGAGCGCTGTGAATAAAGGCTTTTTTTGGTTTAAGGTTTTGGAATTTTTCAGTGCGGCTGGGTTCTTAAATTTTTGGCTGGAGTACCAGCTTTTTCAGAAATAGTGCATTTTATTTTCATGCATGTGGCGTTAGGTTGTAATTTAGTAAAAAAAGGTCAATGGCCATCGTTTTGACTTTTATTATCCACAAATTTGAATACTAGCAAATATAAAATGATTAATCTGCATATAACTTTTGTGACAATACTATACGCAGCAGCAAACTGCATCTCTCGACTATAAATTTTTTTTACTGTTCCTTTGGAATTGAAATGGTAAAACTGATCGATTCATCGAAAATCTGTCAGCACCTTTCGATTCTTTTGATCAGATTGGAATGTTTGTTAAAAACCGTTGACGTTAACGTGTTCAGTTACTCAAATCCGTAACTGTCATGTCAAACAAATTGTATATTGTATTTTCAACATTCATGAAAAATAATTCTTAAAAAACACGAAAAGAATAAAGAGAAACGAACAATTTTCCATAATTTCCAAAGCAAAAACATCCTGAAATTTTAAACTCCACTCAAACTCCAACTATCATAGCTCTTATCTAGCATTCAGATT